>JAHIAM010003297.1:0-63532 GCA_021605205.1 Aegilops longissima
ATTAGAATAGAACAAGGGTCTAATGAGAAAATATCACTACCCATATGAATGCACAATCATAATCACACCAATCATTTATTCAATCATCTCAAACATGGTTCAATCTCGATTACAAATGCTCACGACTAATCGAAAATAACGGCCTAACTGATCGACGGAAAAATAAAATAACATGGCGGTCGTCTAAATGTCTTCATCAATTATCCTTGCGTCCTCAGTGCGGCGTCCTCGGTGTGGCGTCCTCGATCTGGCGCCTCCCTTGCGGCTTTCTTGGTGGAGCTCCCTTCATAATCCTGGTCATTGCTCACGAGAGGTCCGTCATCTCCACTCGGAAAAAGGTCTTCTCCCAAGTCCATCTTTTCCTCTAATGCGGCAACATCCATCTTCAGCTTGTCGACTCTCTCCATGAAATCGCGATTTCTTCCTCATAGTCAAGGAAGTCTGTGTGCCTTCTCCTCCAGTTCAGTTCATGGAACAACAGCCTCTGTGTACCTTGAGTTCACGGTGAGTCTGGGTCTCCCGTTTCTGAGGAGACACTCCAAGTCTTGGACATATGAGAGAATGGAGTCGTCCTCTGATGCGGATGATATCTCCATTCCTAGCTCTGCGAGAAATCATGGCGAGATCGATGGGTCGAGCTCGGCCTGTACTCTTCTCGGAGATGTCCAAGTGCGATAAATCTCCATGTCTCTTAGAGGATCCAGTTGAAATCGGTAAACTCAAAGTCAATAGGCTCTGAATGTCCTCGAAGGTCCTCCACGGAATGTGCACCTCAATCACATGGCGGGTATCCGTCGGAAGTGCATTGGTAGGCTTTCCGGTGATTGAGGCGAGCAATCTTCAGCTTCTTCACGATTTGGACCAGCTTCTTGCCAAAGGCATCGTCTCATCTGGTGGCAAAACTCCGGTAGCAAAGCTGGGGTGAACTCGCGACCATCTAGAATGTTGAAAATCGGGAGAAGTCGAGAAATGAACAGGAGAATGCGGAATGATAAGGACATAAAATAAATAGTCTCTTCCTATGGCTTTCCGATCCTAGGGGTTCGTCCTACGGTCGGTCGTGTGCTCTGAATACCATCTCTGTGGCGACCCGACCCAAAATCGGTCAAGTCTACGTATACATACCATCCCAAGATCATCTTTGCACACGGTACATTGATGAAATAATCAAGTTCAATCACACCTGAATTTTATTACGATTCTCATATCGAGTCTTTATTACAATAGAATAAATTGGCGAAGGTAACTCATGAAAATAAACTAAATAAGCTGTGGGCGTAGAAGAATAGCGAGTCCATCCGACTCCATAGGGCAATCGCCAGCGGATCGTAGCCTCACTCTGATCGGAATACTCCTCTGCAACATAAGGCGTTGCAGCCGTGTAGTCAGCATTTTGAATATCTTTGGCAAGTCATGAAGAGAGAATAACAATAAAAATTACTAACACTATATGCAATTTGGCTGTGGGGCTCTAAGTTTCATTGTTTTTGAAAGCCGGTTTTCCCTACAACAGTGGACTTGCTTGCAAATACTACAAAAATTTTGGTAGTTATTGAGATGGTTCCGCCAACCAATGTCTCATTCCCAAATTATTAAATAATAATCCCCTCAATTAATTTATTAATTTCAGTGTTGAGATTTCCAAAATACTTCCAAGTTCCAGAGGCTCAAATTGTCCGTAACCGGGGACACGGCTAACCGATTAGATCTTCACTCTGCAGAGGTTTGCGCATCTCTGTAGCGACCCGACCCAAAATCGGTCAAGTCTCTGTGTCTGTACCATCCCAAGATCATGCTGGCACACACAGTACATTGATGAAATAATCAAAGTTCAATCACACCTGAATTTTATTACACGATTCTCATATCGAGTCTTTATTACAATAGAATAAATTAGCGAAAATAACTCATGAAATAAACTAAATAAGCTGCGGGCGTAGAAGAATAAGCGAGTCCATCCGACTCCATAGGGAAATGCATGGCGGATCGTAGCCTCACTCTGATCGAATACTCCTCTGCAACATAAGGCGTTGCAGCCGTGTGGAATCAGCATTTTGAATATCTTGGCAAGTCATGAAGAGAGAATAACAATAAAATTACTAACACTATATGCAATTTGGTTTGTGGGGCTCTAAGTTTCATTGTTTTGCGAAAAGCCAGTTTTCCCTACAACAGTGGACTTGCTTGCAAATACTACAAAATTTTGGTAGTTATTGAGATGGTTCCGCCAACCAATGTCTCATTCCCAAATTATTAAATAATAATCCCTCAATTAATTTATTAATTTCAGTGTTGAGATTTCCAAAATACTTCCAAGTTCAGAGGCTCAAATTGTCCGTAACGGGGACACGGCTAACCGATTAGATCTTCACTCTGCAGAGGTTTGCACTTTACCGCAAGAATCGTTCCCTCCTTTTAAGTCTTAGCACTTCATGGTGTTTGAAGGCGGGACGAGCAACAGGGTCTTCAGAAGAGTTCTTCGGCCCTGCCGGTACCCATCAATCCTACCGTTCTTCTACATCTCGTAGCACCGTCGGCCGAGTCACAACTAGGGTTGACCAAGCCAGAGCCCATAATGGCTTGTGGCTGCATAGATAAGCTTCCGGTCAATGGGGTATACATCCGTCTCTTCGTGGCTGGGTGAAGCTTTCCGCAAGATGTCATGGCGCTCCTCCATGCATCCCGGCCAACCACTGGGTTCTCCAGGGTGCCCGTCAACCGTCCTCCACCCAGTAGTGAATTTTTGAAGTCCATCTTGATCTTGAAGTCATGGGGTTGTCATCATCTTGACTCTCACATCTCCCTTATGAATTCACTCAACCAAACCCCGTCTACGAGCATAGCAAAGTAAACTACTTCGTCCCGGGCAATGGTAACAAGGGGAATTGGGTTCATCCTACCTCATGATACTACTCAAGAACATAACTTCAAATTCTCCTACTGCATGCATGGTGGGGTGGTATAATTCTACAGCAATAAAATCATAGGTATAGTAAAGAAAATATGATCAATGACTTGCCCTTGACGATCTTGAAAGCTAGGGACTCGTGGTAGCAAGCTTCGCACTCCGGAAATTCTACCGAGGCAACCAACAATCATAATAAGCATACAACATATGATTACTTAACATAATAGCATGCTAACATAACACACAAAGCAATGGAACCAAAACCCAAAGAAAGTTCAAAAAAATCCAAATCAATGCTTTTGCCACATCAAACAACAACCATGAAATAGTTTTACACAACAAAATTTTTCTTAACAGAACCTAAGCATGGGTTTTTGCTACCTAACAGAAAATAATTCATCATGCAACTAGGAGCAAAAAGAATCACATTAAAATCTATTATAGAACTCCTATTATGCCTAAAACAATTCCTAGCAAGAAAAATAAAATAAAAGTTTTATTTATTGCAAATAAAAGTTCCTGATCTAAAGTTACAGAAACTAACCTAAAATAAACTATCACATAGGAAAAATAAATTTATTTGCTAATTAAAACAATAGGAAAACAGTAGCTAGTTAAATAAATAGGAATATCATGATTCTGATTAAAACTATTTTTTATTAAATATAAAATACCTAAATAAATTCCTACGGTTAGGTAAGGTCAAAACAAAGTTGTGACAAAAGAATCACTAAAAATAATATTCCTAACTCACTTTATAGCAGAATTACTAATCTGTCTAAAACTAAAATAAAACAATTTCTATTAATTTTAACATGACTAAGTATATTTTCTACAGAAACTACAAGAAATTTGTAAACCAACAAAAAAAGAATCACTTAAAAATATTAAATAGATTAAAAGATATGAATTTTACAAAATAGAAACTATTCTGTTAAAAACAGAAACGAAAAAATTAACTAAAAAGGAAAAGCTGGGCTAATGGGCCTATCTAGCATCGAGGCGTTAAATAACTATAATCGCCGAGACTTTAAACGCTTGGGCGGTCTAACTAAACCCTAAGAAAACCAAAACTAAACCGGAATAAAAACGGTTTTATAAAACTAAACCTACGCTTGGTCGATCTAATCTAAGCGTCGATTACAGATCGGACGGCGGAGGACTCCGGCGACTCACGCGGGGAAGGCAGCAGCGAGTCGGCGGCTCGGGCGGCGTTGGTGCAGTGGTCTCGGTGGTCGAGGAAGTCGGCGGAGGTCTCCGGTGGGTTCGTGAACAAGGGGGCTCGGGGTGAGTCGGGCAAGCTCGAGGGTTCGAGGATGGCGGTCTGGCGACAATGGTGTGGCCCTCGGGCTCGGCGGCGACGTCTGGCGAGGAGAGAGGTCGAGGCGAGGCGAGGCAGGGTCGAGGGGGTATATAGGGGGCACCGGCTTGGAGGAGGGTAGATCAGGCGAGGAGATCCGGAGATCTCGGGATTCAGTGGCGTGAGGTGTGGCGTGGGGAGGAAGAAGGTGGGGTGGGGCAGGGTGTCGTGAGAGGAGAGAGGGAATCGGGTCGGTCGATCGATCCGGAGGGAATCGTGCAGGGGGCTCGGTCGGCTCGGCGTGGGCAGCTCGGCCGTTAGTTGGGCAGCGCTGGCAGCTGCTCTTTGGCGCTCGATGGACCGCCAGTCTTTGGTGGCGCTGAGGTCTCCTTTCCATATTTTTTGAATATTTAGAGAGAAAAATATATAAATATAAATATTTTATATAGGACATATATATATCAAAATGATCGGGAATATGCCTATCATTTGAACATTTTCGAGGGCAAAACTCAAACTTTATAAAAATCATTTTCTAAAATTCCAAATAAAACTCAAAATTGAATTCAAACTTTTTGGCAATGTTTCCTTGACATTTTGGAGTGTCATGTTTACTCCTCTCGTACTTTTTCTCAAGTATTTGTCGGGCATTAATTTGAAATAAATTTCAACTGCCAAACTTTGAATTCAAATTCCAACAACTCAAAAACTTACGAAACTTCAAATGCCACTCAATTTCAAACCATATGCATAGATGTAGCTATAATTGTAAAACATTCCAAATAGGAAATTTGGGATGTTACAACCTAAGCGCCCGGCGTCGTGGCGCCGCTCTATCATCATAAAAGCAAAAGCGGCGATTCGGCACGGAGATAATAACACCGGGACGGTGCGAAGACAACCCCCTCGGCAGGATTCGGCCACGGAGGATGGAGAAACCAGCCCTCATGAGAGGCGGCGAGATAGAGGTGAGGGCGATAATTACATGCCTCCCTCGAAGGCGAGGCAAGCCTCGATGGCGGCAATTTGTCGTGCTGAGGATCCCGTCGAACAAGGCGTTTCAAGCGCGGGCTTATAGCCACGGCGAGCAACCTCGAGAAAAACAGCAACGACTTAGAGCTGACTAAGACTCGCTAGCCGACGGATGGACTGAAGTCCTTGCGGCCAAAATCTGAACTTCGACGCCCTCAAGAGCTACCCAAAGCGCGGGCTGCTACCACGATTAGAGGAGGAAGCACCTAAACCTACATCACCAGCGCCGCGATGCGGCCGACCGGCCACCTCGTGGCGCGACGAAGGCCTCTCGGCCCTCCACTCAAGCCGCACCCAGCGCGCTCAAAAAATACCAAGGCACGGAAATCGCCATACCTGCGAGATATATTGGAGGATAAGGAAAGGCAAACAAGATCGATCTACGGATCGCGTGGGCGCCCACAACACGCGTGACAATAACCGTCATACGGATATAGCAAATCCGGCGGGCGAAGGCGATAGACAAAGCTCATTTGAGCTACGTCGTGATATAGCCCGACCAGGCGCGCGCACACCCACTATGCTTCACGGATGAAGTAATGGATCATCAAATCCGAGGGTTTCAAACGTAAACATCGAATCATCACGATGGCACAGCAGATCCTGCGGTATGGATCAAGGATTATCTCCTTCATATCCACATGGCCCGCGGTGATGATCTACGCCATCAAATACCTCCCTCAAGCTTAAAGGACCAGCTCGGCATTGGCTTAACAGCTTGCCCGGTGAGTCAATTGGTTGTTGGGAGGACACGGAAGCCGCATTCCTCGACAATTTCAGGGCACCTATAATGCGACCACGGACACCGATGACCTAAGCCACATAATCCAGCAGCCCGGAGGAATCAGCGGACAATTCGGACATGGTTCCTAACCAAGAAAAATTAAATAGTCGACTGTCCGGACGCAGAGGCCCTCGCAGCCTTCAAACGTAACATCCGCGACGAGTGGCTTGCCCGACACCTAGGACAGGAAAATCCGAAATCCATGGCAGCCCTCACAACACTCATGACCCGCTTTTTGGCGGAGAAGACAACTAGCTAGCTTGTAGTAATAACATGACCAAGAGCCACTGGTAATTCGGATACCAAGGACAGCAATGGCAGGTCGCGTCATAACAAGCACAAAGCGCCGCGTGCTTGGCGATAATCTTTGAGGATATGGCGATTAATGCGGTTGAGCTCTAAACCGGTCAGCGGAAAAAGCCATTTAAAGAAATACTCGGGCCCGTCGGTTTGGACCGAATACTCGATCGCTCGTGCGGATACCGGCACCCTGAAAAACCAGCCAATCACACCAACATGGATTGTTGGGTGTTCAAGCAGGAAGGCAAGTTAAATGCTGAAAACAGAGACAAGGGCTGCATAGCAATGGCGAGGAGAGCCCGGCGCCCGAACAATAGGGGACGAAGGGCTTCCCCACAAGTGCGGACGGTGAACATGATATCGCAACCCACATACCCAAAAGGGAGGCGAGCGTGCACTCGAGGGCGTATATGCGTTGGGCGATCGCCCCAAAGTTCAACCCGTGGTCCTCTGCCCGATCACTTTTGATCGAAGGACCACTCTACTAGCATCCGCCATGGCGGATTCGCGCGTGGTTCTAGACCCAATCATTGTGGATTTCACCTCACTAGAGTCCTTATGGGCGGCGGCAACTTGAACCTGCTTTATCGGGACACGGTCACGAAAAATGGGCATAGATCCCTCAAGTTAAACCCACAAAGCGACCTTTAAAGGCGTCATACCAGGTGTAGAGGCCAGCTATGCGGGCTCAGTTACACTTGAGGTGGTCTTGAATCCCGGATAATTTCGAGCGAGAGTTAATCTTGACATAGTCATGTTCATGATGGCTATCACGCCTTTGCTCGGACGAACCGCATTTTCAAAGTTCAATGCGGTGCGCTTTCGCATATCTCAAGCTCAAGATGCCCGGCCCTCGAGTCATTACGGTCAATGGAAACACGAGCAGCTCTCTCGAGCGGAGGAGCATCTGGCGACCCTCGGCGGAAGTACAAAGTAGCCTCTCAAGGCAATTCTCTAGTCCGGCTATTAAGCGTTCGGACACCGTCAAGCGCGCTGGGTAACCTACAACAAGATCGCTGGCGCGTTTGAGCAAGCGTAGCAATCGGCTAACCCCAGCCCTCGTGAAATGCGAAACCAGTACTACGTACATAATTACGCTCTGGAAATACCATGGGCATAGGGAAGGGGCACGACCACGGCATGCCCAAATGCGGCTCAACGCACTAGGGGCTCCGATTTTGTCATTCCTTTTTCTTACTTTCAGGACTCCACTCTCCGGAAGGCCTATCCGTGATACAATCGCCGAACACACGATGCAGCGACGAGGGGAGGCGAAAGCTACGTCGAATGTCCGGTGGTCTCTATAACGAGCTAAATACCATCTTACATACCGTCTCGCAGCTTGCCCTGAAGGGGATGTTGGGGAGCGTAGTAATTTCAAAAAATTCCTACGCTGCGCAAGATCATGGTGATGGCATAGCGAGAGGAGAGTATTGTCACGTACCCTCGTGAACCGTAAGCGGGCGTTATGACAACGCGGTTGATGTAGTCGTCGTCTTCACGATCCGACCGATCCAAGTACCGAGCGTCACGGCACCTCCGAGTTCAACACACATTCAGCTCGATGGCGATCCCGGACTCCGATCCAGCAAAGTGTTGGGGATGAGTTCCGTCGGCCACGACGGCGTGGTGGCGATGATGATATTCTACGGCGCGGGGCGCCTAAACTCATGACGATATGACCGGTGGAATATGGTGGAGGGCACCGCCTGCGGCTAGAGCGATCACGAAGATCAACTTGTGTGTCATGGGTGCCCCCCCCTATATAAAGGAGCAAGGGGAGGAGGCCGGCCCTAGGAGGCGGCGCCAAGTGTGGAGTCCTACTAGGACTCCCTAGTCCTAGTAAGGATTCCACCTCCCTTGTTGGAGTAGGAGAAGGGAAAGAGGGGAGAGGAATAAGGAAAAGTGGTTGCGCCCTTGTCCAATTCGGACCAGAGGGGGCGCAGGCCTCCTTCCTTTGGCTCTCTCCTCAATTCCCTATGGCCCAATAAGGCTCATATACTCCCGGCGAATTCCGTAACTCTCGGTACTCCGAAAATACCGAATCACTCGGAACCTTTCCGAACTCGAATATAGTCGTCAATATATCGATCTTTACGTCTCGACCATTTGAGACTCCTCGTCATGTCCCCGATCTCATCCGGGACTCCTAACTCCTTGGTACATCAAAACTCATAAACTCATAATATAAGCATCGCCGAAACCTTAAGCGTGCGGACTCTACGGGTTCGAGAACTATGTAGACATGACCTAGAACTATTCTTGGTCAATAACCAATAAGCGGAACCTGGATGCTCATATTGGCTCCTACATATTCTCGAAGATCTTTATCGGTCAAACCGCATAACAACATCGTTGTTCCCTTTGTCATCGGTATGTTACTTGCCCGAGATTTGATCGTCGGTATCAATACCTAGTTCAATCTCGTTCTTGGAAAGTCTCTTTACTCGTTCGTAATGCATCATTCCGTAACTAACTCATTAGCTACATTGCTTGCAAGGCTTATAGTGATGTGCATTACCGAGAGGGCCGAGAGATACCTCTCCGACAATCGGATGACAAAACCTAATCTCGAAATATGCCAACCCAACATGTACCTTTGGAGACACCTTTAGTACTCCTTTATAATCACTCGATTCACGTTGTGACGTTTGGTAGCACCAAAGTGTTCCTCCATTAGCAGGTTGCATAATCTCATAATTACGAGGAACATGTATAAGTCATGAAGAAAGCAATAGCAATATACTAAATGATCAAGTGCTAGGATAACGGAATGGGTCATGTCAATCACATCATTCTCCTAATGATGTGATCCATTAATCAAATAACAACACATGTCTATGGTTAGGAAACATAACCATCTTTGATTAATGAGCTAGTCAAGTAGAGGCATACTAGTGACTATATGTTTGTCTATGTATTCACACATGTATCATGTTTCGGTTAATACAATTCTAGCATGAATAATAAACATTTATCATGAAATAAGGAAATAAATAATAACTTTATTATTGCCTCTAGGGCATATTTCCTTCAGTCTCCCACTTGCACTAGAGTCAATAATCTAGTTCACATCATCATGTGATTCAACACTAATATTCACATCGTATGTGATTAACACCCATAGTTCACATCGTCATGTGACCAACACCCAAAGGGTTTACTAGAGTCAATAATCTAGTTCACATCGCTATGTGATTAACACCCAAAGAGTACTAAGGTATGATCATGTTTTGCTCGTGAGAGAAGCTTAGTCAATGGAGTGCATCACATTGAGCCGTATGTATTTTACAAATATTCTATGTCTACAATGCTCTACGGAGCTACTCTAGCTAATTGCTCCCACTTTCAATATGTATCCAGATTGAGACTTAGAGTCATCTGGATCAGTGTAAAAAGCTTGCATTGATGTAACTCTTTCTGACGGGCTCTTTTATCACCTCCATAATAGAAATATTTCCTTAGTCCTCACTAAGGATGTTCTTGACCAATGTCGATGATCTACTCCTAGATCACTATTGTACTCCTTGCCAAATTCAGAGCAAGGTATACAATAGGTCGATACATAGCATAGCATACTTTATAGAACCTATGGTGAGGCATAGGGAATGACTTTCATTCTCTTTTCTATTTTACTGCCGTGGTGGGTTTGAGCCTTACTCAATTTCACACGTTTGCAACACAGGCAAGAACTTTTCTTTGGTGTTCCATTTTGAACTACTTCAAAATCTTGACAAGGTATGTACTTATTGAAAAACTTATCAAGCGTCTTGATCTATCTCAATAGATCTTGATGCTCAATATATAAGTAGCTTTACTAAGGTCTTTCTTTTAAAGAACTCCTTTCAAATACTCCTTTATGCTTTCGGAAAAATTATACATCATTTCGATCAACAATATGTTACTCACATATATTTATCAAAAAGGCGGTAGTGCTCCACTCACTTTATTGCAAAAACAGGCTTCACCGCAAAAGTGCATGTAAAACTATATCTTTGATCAACTTATCAAGCGTGTATTCAACTCATAGATGCTTGCAGTCCATAGATGGATCATTGGAGCTTGCACATTTTGTTAGCTCCTTTAGGATTGACAAAACCTTACGGTTGCATCATATACAACTCTTCTTTAATAAATCCATTAAAGAATGTTGTTTTGACATCCATTTGCAGATTTCATAAAATGTGGCAATTGCTAACATGATTAGGACAGACTTTAAGCAACGCTAGAGTTGAGAAAATCTCATTGTAGTCAACACCTTGAACTTGTCGAAAACCTTTTGCAACAAGTCGAGCTTTGTAGATAGTAACACTACTATCGGTGTCGTCTTCCTCTTGAAGATCCATTTATTTAACTTGACTTGCTGATCATCGAGCAGGTCAACCAAAGTCCCCACTTTGTTCTTATATATGGATCCTATCTCAGATTTTATGGCCTCAAGCCATTTAGCGAATCTGGGCTCATCATCGCTTCCTCATAGTTCGTAGGTTCATCATGGTCTAGTAACATGACTTCTAGAATAGGATTACCGTACCACATTGGTGCGGATCTTATTTTGAAGACCTCGAGGTTTGGTAACAACTTGATCTGAAGTTTCATGATCATCATCATTAACTTCCTCACTAATTGGTGTAGGAATCACTGGAACTAATTTCGTGATGAACTACTTTCCAATAAGGGAGAAGGTACAATTACCTCATCAAGTTCTACTTTCCTCCCACTCACTTCTTTGAGAGAAACTTCTTCTCTAGAAAGGATCCATCTTAACAACGAATAACTTGCCTTGGATCTGTGATAGAAGGTGTACCCAATAGTTACCTTTGGGTATTCTATGAAGCGCACTTCTCCGATTTGAGTTCGAGCTTATCGGTGAAAACTTTTCACATAAGCATCACAATTCAAACTTTAAAAGCGACGACTTAGGTTTCTTTGTTAAACCATAGTTCATACGGTGTCGTCTCAGCGGTTTAGATGGTGCCTATTAAGCGTGAATGCAAGCTGTCTCTAATGCATAACCCCAAAGCGATAGTGGTAAACCGATAAGAGACATCATAGATCGCACCATATCCAATAAAGTGCGGTTATGACTTTCGGACACACCATTATGTTGTGGTGTTCCATGTGGCGTGAGTTGTTGAAACTATTTCACATTGTTTCAAATGAAGACCAAACTCGTAACTCAAATATTCATCTCCACGATCAGATCGTAGAAACTTTATTTTCTTGTTACGATGATTTTCCACTTTACTCTGAAATTCTTTGAACTTTTCAAATGTTTCAGACTTATGTTTCATCAAGTAGATATACCCATATCTGCTCAAATCATCTGTGAAGGTGAAAATAACATACCGCCATGAGCCTCAACATTCATTGGACCACATACATCGATATGTATTATTTCCAATAAATCAGTAGCTCGTTCCATTGTTCCGAAGAATGGAGTTTTAGTCATCTTGCCCAAAAGGCACGGTTCGCAAGCATCAAATGATTCGTAACCAAGTGATTCCAAAGATCCATCTTTATGGAGTTTCTTCATGTGCTTTACACCGATATGACCCAAATGGCAGTGCCACAAATAAGTTGCACTATCATTATTAACTTTGCATCTTTTGGCTTCAATATTATGAATATGTGTATCACTACGATCGAGATCCAACAAACTATTTTCATTGGGTGTATGACCATTGAAGGTTTTATTCATGTAAACAGAACAACAATTATTCTCTGACTTTAAATGAATAACCGTATTGCAATAAACATGATCAAATCATATTCATGCTTAGCATAAAAGCTAAATAACATTTATTTAGGTTTAACACTAATCCGAAAGTATAGGGAGTGTGTGATGATGATCATATCAATCTTGGAACTACTTCCAACACTCATCGTCACTTCCCCTTCAACTAGTTTACATTTATTACGTAACTCCTGTTTGAGTTACTAATCTTAGCAACCAAACAAGTATCAAATACTCGGGGCTACTATAAACACTAGTAAGGCACACATCAATAACTGTATATCAAATATACTCTTGTTCACTTTGCCATCCTTCTTATCCACCAAATATTCAGGGCATTTCGCTTCAAGTGACCATTTCCTTTGCAATGTAAGCACTCGGTTTCAGGCTTTGGTCAGCTTTGGTCTTCTTCACGGGAGTGACAACTTTTGCCATTCTACTTGAAGTTTCCCTTTCTTTCCTTTGCCCTTTTCTTGAAACTAGTGGTCTTGTCAATCATCAACACTTGATGCTCTTTCTTGATTTCTACCTTCGTCGATTTCAACATCACAAGAGCTCGGGAATCGTTTTCGTCATCCCTTGCATACTATAGTTCATCACAAAGTTCTAGTAACTTAGTGATGGTGACTAAAATTCTGTCAATCACTATCTTATCTGGAAGATTAACTCCCACTTGATTCAAGCGATTGAAGTACCGGACAATCTGAGCACATGCTCACTAGTTGAGCGATTCTCCTCCATCTTTTAGCTATAGAACTTGTTGGAGACTTTATATCTCTCAACTCGGGTATTTGCTTGAAATATTAACTTCAACTCCTGGAACATCTCATATGGTCCATAACGTTCAAAACGTCTTTGAAGTCGATTCTAAGCCGTTAAGTATGGTGCACTAAACTATCAAGTAGTCATCATATTAAGCTAGCCAAGCGTTCATAACGTCGCATTTGCTCCTGCAATAGGTCATCACCTAGCGGTGCATTAAGGACATAATTCTTACGTGCAGCAATGAGGATAAACCTCAGATCACGGATCCAATCCGCATCATTGCTACTAACATTTTTCAATACAATTTTCTCTAGGACACATATAAAAACATAGGAAGCAAAAACATAGGGAAGCAACAACGCGAGCTATTGATCTACAACATAATTTGCAAAATACTACCGGGACTAAGTTCATGATAAATTAAAGTTCAATTAATCATATTACTTAAGAACTCCCACTTAGATAGACATCCTCTAATCTTCTAAGTGATTCGTGATCCATATCAACTACACCATGTCCGATCGTCACGTGAGATGGAGTAGTTTCAGCAGTGAACATCAATATGTTGATCATATCTACTATATGATTCACGCTTTCGACCTTCGGTCTCCGTGTTCGAGGCCATATCTGTATATGCTAGGCTCGTCAAGTTTAACTGAGTATTCCACGTGTGCAACTGTTTTGCACCCGTTGTATTTGAGCGTAGTGCCTATCACCCGATCATCACGTGGTGTCTCGTACGAAGAACTTTATAGCGGTGCATACTCGGGAGAACACTTCTTGATAATTAGTGAGAGATCATCTTAAAATGCTACCGTCAATCAAAGCAAGATAAGATGCATAAAGGATAAACATCACATGCAATCAATATAAGTGATATGATATGGCCATCATTATCTTGTGCTTGTGATCTCCATCTCGAAGCACCGTCGTGATCACCATCGTCACCACCACGACACCTTGATCTCCATCGTAGCATCGTTGTCGTTCGCCATCTATTGCTTCTCGACTATCGCTACCGCTTAGTGATAAAGTAAAGCAATTACAGGCGTTGCATTTCATACAATAAGCGACAACCATATGGCTCCTGCCGATTGCCGATAACCCGGTTACAAAACATGATCATCTCATACAATAAAATATAGCATCACGTCTTGACTATATCACATCACAACATGCCCTGCAAAAACAAGTTAGGCGTCCTCTACTTTGTTGTTGCAAATTTTACGTGGCTGCTACGGGCTGAGCAAGAACCGTTCTTACCTCGCATCAAAACCACAGCGATAGTTTGTCAAGTTGGTGCTGTTTTAACCTTCATAAGGACGAGGCGTAGCCACCTCGGTTCAACTAAAGTGAGAGAGCAGACACCCGCGGTCACCTTTAAGCACGAGTGCTGTAGCGGTGAAACCAGTCTCGCGTAAGTGTATGCGGCGTAATGTCGGTCCAGGCGCTTCATCTCACAATACCGCCCGAACCAAAGTATGACATCTTTGGTAAGCAGTATGACTTATATCGCCCACAACTCACTTGTGTTCTACTCGTGCATATGACATCTCGCATAAAACCAGGCTCGGATGCCTTTGTTGGGAGCGTAGTAATTTCAAAAATTCCCTACGCTACGCAAGATCATGGTGATGGCATAGCGAGAGGGAAATATTGTCCACGTACCCTCGTAGGCCGTGGCGGGCGTTATGACAAGCGGTTGATGTAGTACGTGCGTCTTCACGATCCGACCGATCCAAGTACGAGCGTCACGGCACCTCCGAGTTCAGCACACGTTCAGCTCGATGGCGATCCCGGACTCGATCCAGCAAAGTGTCGGGGATGAGTTCCGTCGACCGACGGCGTGGTGGCGATGATGATGTTCTACCGGCGCGGGGCTTCGCCTAAACTCATGACGATATGACCGGTGGAATATGGTGGAGGGGGCACGCTGCGGCTAAGGAATGATCACGAAGATCAACTCGTGTGTCATGGGGTGCCCCCTGCCCCGTATATAAAGGAGCAAGGGGGGAGGCCGGCCCTAGGAGGCGCGCAAGTGTGAGTCCTACTAGGACTCCCTAGTCCTAATGGATTCCACCTCCTTGTTGGAGTAGGAGAAGGGAAAGAGGGGAGAGGAATAAGGAAAAAGTGGATCGCCCTTGTCCAATTCGGACCAGAGGGGGCGCATGCCTCCTTCCTTTGGCCTCTCTCCTCTATTCCCGTATGGTTAATAAGGCCCATATACTCCCGGCGAATTCCCGTAACTCTCCGGTACTCCGAAAAATACCGAATCACTCGGAACCTTTCCGAACTCGAATATAGTCGTCAATATATCGATCTTTACGTCTCGACCATTTGAGACTCCTCGTCATGTCCCGATCTCATCGGGACTCGAACTCCTTGGTACATCAAAACTCATAAACTCATAATATAAGCATCATGAAACCTTAAGCGTGCGGACCCTACGGGTTCGAGAACTATGTAGACATGACCTAGAACTATTCTTGGTCAATAACCAATAAGCGGAACCTGGATGCTCATATTGGCTCCTACATATTCTCTGAAGATCTTTATCGGTCAAACCGCATAACAACATCGTTGTTCCCTTTGTCATCGGTATGTTACTTGCGAGAGATTTGATCATCGGTATCAATACCTAGTTCAATCTCGTTCTTGGCAAGTCTCTTTACTCGTTCGTAATGCATCATTCATAAATACCTTGTTCATCAAATTCATGAAGTATGCGGGGGCATTAGTCAATCAAATGACATGACGGTGTACTCATATAAACCATACACAGTGGTAAATGCTGTTTTGGGTATATCCTTTTCATGGATCTTCAAGCGATGATACCACGATGAAGATCGATCTTGGAGAATACCTTGGCTCCAACTAGCTGATCAAATAGGTCATTAATCATCGGCGAGAGAGTACTTGTTCTTGATGGTCACGTCGTTCAGCGAGCGATAATCCTAACCATTCTCGGGTTCCATCCTTCTTCTCTACCAAAAAGCTGGGGCTCCCCAAGGTGATGAGGTTGGCGAATATATCCCTTCTCCAATAGTTCATTTATTTGATTCTTGATCTCTTTCAAATCGTTCGGGGGCATCCGATAGGGTCTCTTGGATATTGGGGCTGTGCTTGCAATAACTCAATCAGAAATTCAATATCTACGTCGGTGGCATTCTGGTAATTCCTCCGGAAACACATCGGAAAATCTTGCACTCTGGCACTTCCTCTGAACAACTCCGTGAAATTCACTGATTCTTCATCGGCTCGTCGGATACATACTTGATCCTCTTACGCTCGGGGTGGTGAGCGAGAATCGACTTCTTGAGCACAATCTATGTTTCCTTCAAACCGTCAACCAATCCATGCCAAGGATTACATCCAAGGTCTGGGTTTCCAATACTATGAGGTCTGCGGGAAATTTATGGTTTCCGATGTTGAGGTTGCATGACAGCCTAAACCTGCCATCATTTCTCCTCTGCGGGCCCGGCGTGAAGAGGGCTTCTAAGGGTTCTAGTGGGCAACCCGTACTTTTCCACAACTACCCTTGATATGAATGAATCGTTGCACGAGAATCAAAAGTACCAATCTGGATGTGAATTTAATAAAAACTTACCAACCACGATGTACGGCTGATCATAGGCGCCCTCCCGTCAATGTGGTTCACTGAAGCACGAGGAAAAGGGTTGGGCTTCTTTGCTGAGCTTCCATTGCCGTTTCCATTCCTCTGCTTGGCCTCCGGGCGTCGGTGGCATAGTGCCTGTTTTACGGCACTTGAAGCGGTGATGTGACTCGAGATCTTTACGAGCGGGGCAGGGGCGATGCTGGTTGCCATTATCGTTTCCATTGCGACTTGTTGTCTGGTTGCGGTTGTTCCCATTTCCTCCATGGTTATGTCCTCCATGGTTATGATGGGTATGCCCTCCAGTATGGGGCATAACGGGGCCTCTTTGAGCTCGAGTTGTACTTCCCTGGCCATACTTCCGCTTGCGACTATCAATCTCTGCTGCTTGCCTTCAAGTATGGTGGCCTTGTCTACCAGCTCACGGTAGTTGGTGAAGGTAGCCACCATTAGCTGCATTCCCGCTCGTCATTGAGTCCCTCGAAACTTTTCCTGCTGCGGCATCTGTGGCCACATCATCCGGGGCATAGCGAGCTAACGCTGAACTCATCCACGTCTTGCCCCACGTATGGTTTCCTGGCGTAAGTTGCGGAACTCACGCTTCTTGAGACTCATGGCTCCGGTGAAACATGGCGGTGCGGAAAGCTTCTTTGGAACGATCCACGTGATGGTGGCGGATAAGTGGCGGTGTAGTTCTCCACCAAGAGGCTGCAGGTCCATCAAGGTGATGTCGCAAAGCGCACCTTCTCGCCTCTGTGCATCCAGCGGTGGCTAACTCCTTCCGACCTTGCGGAGCCAATCGCCGCCACAATCGGCTTAGTGCTGCTAGAGAACAACTGGCGGATTCAGCCTTAGGAAGCGGGTCAAGTTGTCAGCGAGGGGTGGTGGCGGTGGATTGTTGTTGTTGTTGTTGTTGTTGTTGTTGTGGTTACGGATGAGCATGCATGAGGGCATTACGCTGCTGGATCAGGTGGGTGAGCTCGGCGGAAAGTTGAGACCGAGTCACGTCTCGGAGGCATCTGGTGTTTTGGAGTGGATGAGAAAATTAGAATAGAACAAGGGTCTAATGAGAAAATATCACTACCCATATGAATGCACAATCATAATCACACCAATCATTTATTCAATCATCTCAAACATGGTTCAATCTCGATTACAAATGCTCACGACTAATCGAAAATAACGGCCTAGCGATCGACGGAAAAATAAAATAACATGGCGGTCGTCTAAATGTCTTCATCAATTATCCTTGCGTCCTCAGTGCGGCGTCCTCGGTGTGGCGTCCTCGATCTGGCGCCTCCCTTGCGGCTTTCTTGGTGGAGCTCCCTTCATAATCCTGGTCATTGCTCACGAGAGGTCCGTCATCTCCACTCGGAAAAAGGTCTTCTCCCAAGTCCATCTTTTCCTCTAATGCGGCAACATCCATCTTGACTTGTCGACTCTCTCCATGAAATCCGCGATTTCTTCCTCATAGTCAAGGAAATGCGTGTGCCTTCTCCTCCAGTTCAGTTCATGGAACAACAGCCTCTGTGTACCTTGAGTTCGGTGAGTGCGGGTCTCCCGTTTCTGAGGAGACACTCCAAGTCTTGGACATATGAGAGAATGGAGTCGTCCTCTCTGATGCGGATGATATCTCCATTCCTAGCTCTGCGAGAAATCATGGCGAGATCGATGGGTCGAGCTCGGCCTGTACTCTTCTCGGAGATGTCCAAGTGCGATAAATCTCCATGTCTCTTAGAGGATCCGGTTGAAATCGGTAAACTCAAAGTCAATAGGCTCTGAATGTCCTCCGAAGGTCCTCCTGGAATGTGCACCTCAATCACTGGCGGGTATCCGTCGGAAGTGCATTGGTAGGCTTCCGGTGATTGAGGCGAGCAATCTTCAGCTTCTTCACGATTTGGACCAGCTTCTTGCCAAAGGCATCGTCTCATCTGGTGGCAAAACTCCGGTAGCAAAAGCGGGGTGAACTCGTGGCCATCTAGAATGTTGAAAATCGGGAGAAGTCAGAAATGAGCAGGGAGAATGCGGAATGATAAGGACATAAAATAAATAGTCTCTTCCTATGGCTTTCCGATCCTAGGGGTTCGTCCTACGGATTCGTGTGCTCTGAATACCATCTCTGTGGCGACCCGACCCAAAATCGGTCAAGTCTCGTATGCATACCATCCCAAGATCATCTTTGCACACACGGTACATTGATGAAATAATCAAGTTCAATCACACCTGAATTTTATTACGATTCTCATATCAGTCTTTATTACAATAGAATAAATTGGCGAAGGTAACTCATGAAATAAACTAAATAAGCTGTGGGCGTAGAAGAATAGCGAGTCCATCCGACTCCATAGGGCAATCGCCAGCGCGGATCGTAGCCTCACTCTGATCGGAATACTCCTCTGCAACATAAGGCGTTGCAGCCGTGTAAGTCAGCATTTTGAATATCTTTGGCAAGTCATGAAGAGAGAATAACAATAAAAATTACTAACACTATATGCAATTTGGCTGTGGGGCTCTAAGTTTCATTGTTTTCTTGAAAAGCCAGTTTTCCCTACAACAGTGGACTTGCTTGCAAATACTACAAAATTTTGGTAGTTATTGAGATGGTTCCGCCAACCAATGTCTCATTCCCAAATTATTAAATAATAATCCCCTCAATTAATTTATTAATTTCAGTGTTGAGATTTCCAAAATACTTCCAAGTTCGAGGCTCAAATTGTCAAGTAACGGGGACCACGGCTAACCGATTAGATCTTCACTCTGCGAGAGGTTGCGCATCTCTGTGCGACCCGACCCAAAATCGGTCAAGTCTACGTATGCATACCATCCCAAGATCATCTTTGGCACACACAGTACATTGATGAAATAATCAAAGTTCAATCACACAATTTTATTACGATTCTCATATCAGTCTTTATTACAATAGAATAAATTAGCGAAAATAACTCATGAAATAAACTAAATAAGCTGCGAGGCGTAGAAGAATAAGCGAGTCCATCCGACTCCATAGGAAATCGCATGGCGCGGATCGTAGCCTCACTCCCTGATCGGAATACTCTCTGCAACATAAGGCGTTGCAGCCGTGTGGAATCAGCATTTTGAATATCTTGGCAAGTCATGAAGAGAATAACAATAAAATTACTAACACTATATGCAATTTGGCTGTGGGGCTCTAAGTTTCATTGTTTTGAAAAGCAGTTTTCCCTACAACGGTGGACTTGCTTGCAAATACTACAAAATTTTTGGTAGTTATTGAGATGGTTCCGCCAACCAATGTCTCATTCCCAAATTATTAAATAATAATCCCTCAATTAATTTATTAATTTCAGTGTTGAGATTTCCAAAATACTTCCAAGTTCAGAGGCTCAAATTGTAGTAACGGGGACACGGCTAACCGATTAGATCTTCACTCTGCGAGAGGTTTGCGCACTTTACCCGCAAGAATCGTTCCCTCCTTTTAAGTCTTAGCACTTCATGGTGTTTGAAGGCGGGACGAGCAACAGGGTCTTAGAAGAGTTCTTTGGCCTTGCGGTACCCATCAATCCTACCGTTCTTCTACATCTCGTAGCACCGTCGGCCGAGTCACAACTAGGGTTGACCAAGCGAGCCCATAATGGCTTGTGGCTGCATAGATAAGCTTCGGTCAATGGGGTATACATCCGTCTCTTCATTGGCTGGGTGAAGCTTTCCAAGATGTCATGGCGCTCCTCCATGCATCCCGGCCAACCTTTGGGTTCTCGAGGTGCCCGTCAACAAATCCTCCACCCGATGAGTGAATTTTTGAAGTCCATCTTGATCTTGAAGTCATGGGGTTGTCATCATCTTGACTCTCACATCTCCCTTATGAATTCACTCAACCAAACCCGTCTCTGAGCATAGCAAAGTAAACTACTTCGTCGAGGCAATGGTAACAAGGGAATTGGGTTCATCCTACCTCATGATACTACTCAAGAACATAACTTCAAATTCTCCTACTGCATGCATGGTGGGGTGGTATAATTCTACAGCAATAAAATCATAGGTATAGTAAAGAAAATATGATCAATGACTTGCCTTGCTGACGATCTTCGAAAGCTAGGGACTCGTGGTAGCAAGCTTCGCACTCCGGAAATTCTACCGAGGCAACCAACAATCATAATAAGCATACAACATATGATTACTTAACATAATAGCATGCTAACATAACACACAAAGCAATGGAACCAAAACCCAAAGAAAGTTCAAAAAATCCAAATCAATGCTTTTGCCACATCAAACAACAACCATGAAATAGTTTTACACAACAAAATTTTCTTAACAGAACCTAAGCATGGGTTTTTGCTACCTAACAGAAAATAATTCATCATGCAACTAGGAGCAAAAAGAATCACATTAAAATCTATTATAGAACTCCTATTATGCCTAAAACAATTCCTAGCAAGAAAAATAAAATAAAAGTTTTATTTATTGCAAATAAAAGTTCCTGATCTAAAGTTACAGAAACTAACCTAAAATAAACTATCACATAGGAAAAATAAATTTATTTGCTAATTAAAACAATAGGAAAACAGTAGCTAGTTAAATAAATAGGAATATCATGATTCTGATTAAAACTATTTTTTATTAAATATAAAATACCTAAATAAATTCCTACGGTTAGGTAAGGTCAAAACAAAGTTGTGACAAAAGAATCACTAAAAATAATATTCCTAACTCACTTTATAGCAGAATTACTAATCTGTCTAAAACTAAAATAAAACAATTTCTATTAATTTTAACATGACTAAGTATATTTTCTACAGAAACTACAAGAAATTTGTAAACCAACAAAAAAGAATCCTTAAAAATATTAAATAGATTAAAAGATATGAATTTTACAAAATAGAAACTATTCTGTTAAAAACAGAAACGAAAAAATTAACTAAAAAGGAAAAGCTGGGCTAATGGGCCTATCTAGCATCGAGGCGTTAAATAACTATAATCTTGAGACTTTAAACCGCTTGGGCGGTCTAACTAAACCCTAAGAAAACCAAAACTAAACGGAATAAAACGGTTTTATAAAACTAAACCTACGCTTGATCGATCTAATCTAAAGCGTCGATTACAGATCGGACGGCGGAGGAACTCCGGCGACTCACGCGGGGAAGGCAGCAGCGGCAGTCGGCAGCTCGAGGCGGCGTTAGTGCAGTGGTCTCGGTGGTCGGGAAGTCGGCGGAGGTCTCGGCGGGTTCAGTGAACAAGGGGGCTCGGGGTCGAGTCGGGCAAGCTCGAGGGTTCGAGGATGGCGGTCTGGCGACAATGGCGTGGCCTCTCGGGCTCCAGCTGACGATCTGCGAGAGAGAGGTCGAGGCGAGGCGAGGCAGGGTCGAGGGGGTATATGGGGGGCACCGGCTTGGAGGAGGAGTAGATCGGGCGAGGAGATCCGGAGATCTCGGGATTCGGCGTGGCGTGAGGGTGTGGCGTGGGGAGGAAGAAGGTGGGGTGGGGCCGGGTGTCGTGAGAGGAGAGAGGGAATCGGGTCGGTCGATCGATCCGGAGGAATCGTGAGGGGCTCGGTCGGCTCGAGGTGGGCAGCTCGGCCGTCGGCTGGGCAGCGCTGGCGAGCTCTTGGCAGCTCGATGGACCGCCAGTCTTTGGTGGCGCTGAGGTCTCCTTTCCATATTTTTTGAATATTTAGAGAGAGAAAATATATAAATATAAATATTTTATATAGGACATATATATATCAAAATGATCGGGGAATATGCCTATCATTTGAACATTTTCGAGGCAAAACTCAAACTTTATAAAAATCATTTTCTAAAATTCCAAATAAAACTCAAAATTGAATTCAAACTTTTTGGCAATGTTTCCTTGACATTTTGGAGTGTCATGTTTACTCCTCTCGTACTTTTTCTCAAGTATTTGTCGGGCATTAATTTGAAATAAATTTCAATGCCAAACTTTGAATTCAAATTCAACAACTCAAAAACACGAAACTTCAAATGCCACTCAATTTCAAACCATATGCATAGATGTAGCTATAATTGTAAAACATTCCAAATAGGAAATTTGGGATGTTACAGCCTAGCGCCCGGCGTCGTGGCGCCGCTCTATCCCGCCAAAGCAAAAGCAGCGATTCCAAGCACGGGAGATAATAACACCGGACGGTGCGAAGACAACCCCTCGGCAGGATTCAGCCACGGAGGATGGAGAAACCAGCCCTCATGAGAGGCGGCGAGATAGAGAGGTGAGGGCGATAATTACATGCCTCCCTCGAAGGCGAGGCAAGCCTCGATGGGCAATTTGTCGTGCACGAGGATCCCGTCGAACAAGGCGTTTCAAGCGCAGGCTTATAGCCACGGCGAGCAACCTCGAGAAAAACAGCAACGACTTAGAGCTGACTAAGACTCGCTAGCCGACGGATGGACTGAAGTCCTTGCGGCCAAAATCTGAACTTCGACGCCCTCAAGAGCTACCCAAAGCGCGGGCTGCTACCCTGATTAGGAGGAAGCACCTAAACCTACATCACCGCGCATGCGATCGGCCGACCCGGCCACCTCGTGGCGCGCTGAAGAGCCTCTCGGCCCTCCACTCAAGCCGCACCAGGCGCGCTCAAAAATACCAAGGCACGCGAAATCGCCATACCTGCGAGATATATTGGAGGATAAGGAAAGGCAAACAAGATCGATCTACGGATCGCGTGGGCGCCCCACAACACGTGACAATAACCGTCATACCGGATATGGCAAATCCGGCGGGCGAAGCGATGAGACAAAGCTCATTTGAGCTACGTCGTGATATAGCCCGACCGCAGGCGCCACCCACTATGCTTCACGGATGAAGTAATGGATCATCAAATCCCGAGGGTTTCAAACCCGTAAACATCGAATCATCGATGGCACAACAGATCCTGCGGTATGGATCAAGGATTATCTCCTTCATATCCACATGGCCGCGGTGATGATCTACGCCATCAAATACCTCCCACTCAAGCTTAAAGGACCAGCTCGGCATTGGCTTAACAGCTTGCCGGTGAGTCAATTGGTTGTTGGGAGGACACGGAAGCCGCATTCCTCGACAATTTCCGGGCACCTATGTGCGACCACGGACACCGATGACCTAAGCCACATAATCCGCAGCCCGGAGGAATCAGCGGACAATTCGGACATGGTTCCTAACCAAGAAAAATTAAATAGTCATTGTCCGGACGCGAGGCCCTCGCAGCCTTCAAGCGTAACATCGCGACGAGTGGCTTGCCCGACACCTAGGACAGGAAAATCCGAAATCCATGGCAGCCCTCACAACACTCATGACCCGCTTTTTCGCGGGAGAAGACAACTAGCTGGCTTGTAGTAATAACATGACCAAGAGCCACAGTAATTGGATACCAAGGACAGCAATGGCAGGTCGCGTCGCAACAAGCACAAAGCGCGCGTGCTTGGCGATAATCTTGAGGATATGGCAGTTAATGCGGATTGAGAGCTCTAAACCGGTCAGCGGAAAAAGCCATTTAAAAGAAATACTCGGGCCCGTCCGGTTTGGACGAATACTCGATCGCTCGTGCGGATACGGCACCTGAAAAACCAGCCAATCACACCAACATGGATTGTTGGGTGTTCAAGCGGAAGGCAAGTTAAATGCTGAAAACAGAGACAAGGGGCTGCATAGCAATGGCGAGGAGGAGCCCGACCGCCCGAACAATAGGGGACAGAAGGGCTTCCCCCACAAGTGCGGACGGTGAACATGATATCGCAACCCACATACCCAAAGGGAGGCGAGCGTGCACTCGAGGGCGTATATGCGTTGGGCGATCGCCCCAAAGTTCAACCCGTGGTCCTCTGCCCGATCACTTTTGATCGAAGGACCACTCTACTAGCATCCGCCATGGCGGATTCGCGCGTGGTTCTAGACCCAATCATTGGCCAGTTCACCTCACTAGAGTCCTTATGGGAATGGCGGCAACCTGAACCTGCTTTATCGGGACACGGTCACGAAAAATGGGCATAGATCCCTCAAGTTAAACCCACAAAAGCGACCTTTAAAGGCGTCATACCAGGTGTAGAGGCCAAGCTATGCAGGCTCGATTACACTTGAGGTGGTCTTGAATCCCGGATAATTTCCGGCGAGAGTTAATCTTGACATAGTCATGTTCGCGATGGCTATCACGCCTTTGCTCGGACGAACCGCATTTTCAAAGTTCAATGCGGTGCCGCTTTCGCATATCTCAAGCTCAAGATGCCCGGCCCTCGAGGTCATTACGGTCAATGGAAACACGAGGCGCTCTCTCGAGCGGAGGAGCATCTGGCTGACCCTCGCGGCGGAAGTACAAAGTAGCCTCTCAAGGCAATTCTCTAGTCCGGCTATTAAGCGTTCGGACACCGTCAAGCGCGCTGGGTAACCTACAACAAGATCGCTGCACGCGTTTGAGCAAAGCGTAGCAAATGCGGCTAACCCCAGCCCTCGTGAAATTGCGAAACCAGTACTACGTACATAATTACGCTCTGGAAATACCATGGGCATAGGGAAGGGGCACGACCACGGCATGCCCAAAATGCGGCTCAACCGCACTAGGGGCTCCGATTTTGTCATTCCTTTTCTTACTTTCAGGACTCCACTCTCCGGAAGGCCTATCCGGTGATACAATCGCCGAACACGATGCAGCAGCCAGGGGAGGAGAAGCTACGTCGAATGTCCGGTGGTCTCTATAACGAGCTAAATACCATCTTACATACCGTCGTCGCAGCTTGCCCTGAAGGGGATGTTGGGGAGCGTAGTAATTTCAAAAAATTCCTACGCTGCGCAAGATCATGGTGATGGCATAGCGAGAGGGAGAGTATTGTCCGTACCCTCGTGAACCGTGGCGAGGCGTTATGACAACGCGGTTGATGTAGTCGTCGTCTTCACGATCCGACCGATCCAAGTACCGAGCGTCGGCACCTCCGAGTTCAACACACATTCAGCTCGATGGCGATCCCGGACTCCGATCCAGCAAAGTGTTGGGGATGAGTTCCGTCGGCCGACGGCGTGGTGGCGATGATGATATTCTACCGGCGCGGGGCTTCGCTAAACTCCATGACGATATGACCGGTGGAATATGGTGGAGGGGGCACGCACACGGCTAAGGAGCGATCACGAAGATCAACTTGTGTGTCATGGGGTGCCCCCCCTATATAAAGGAGCAAGGGGAGGAGGCGGCCCTAGGAGGGCGCGCCAAGTGTGGAGTCCTACTAGGACTCCCTAGTCCTAGTAGGATTCCACCTCCCTTGTTGGAGTAGGAGAAGGGAAAGGGGAGAGGAATAAGGGAAAAGTGGTTGCGCCCTTGTCCAATTCGGACCAGAGGGGGGCAGGCCTCCTTCCTTTGGCCTCTCTCCTCAATTCCCTATATGGCCCAATAAGGCTCATATACTCCCGGCGAATTCCGTAACTCTCGGTACTCGAAAAATACCGAATCACTCGGAACCTTTCCGAACTCGAATATAGTCGTCAATATATCGATCTTTACGTCTCGACCATTTTGAGACTCCTCGTCATGTCCCGATCTCATCCGGGACTCCTAACTCCTTCGGTACATCAAAACTCATAAACTCATAATATAAGCATCGCCGAAACCTTAAGCGTGCGGACTCTACGGGTTCGAGAACTATGTAGACATGACCTAGAACTATTCTTGGTCAATAACCAATAAGCGGAACCTGGATGCTCATATTGGCTCCTACATATTCTCGAAGATCTTTATCGGTCAAACCGCATAACAACATCGTTGTTCCCTTTGTCATCGGTATGTTACTTGCCGAGATTTGATCGTCGGTATCAATACCTAGTTCAATCTCGTTCTTGGAAAGTCTCTTTACTCGTTCGTAATGCATCATTCCGTAACTAACTCATTAGCTACATTGCTTGCAAGGCTTATAGTGATGTGCATTACCGAGAGGGCGGAGATACCTCTCAGACAATCGGAGTGACAAAACCTAATCTCGAAATATGCCAACCCAACATGTACCTTTGGAGACACCTTTAGTACTCCTTTATAATCACTCGATTCACGTTGTGACGTTTGGTAGCACCAAAGTGTTCCTCCGTAAGCAGGAGTTGCATAATCTCATAGTTACAGGAACATGTATAAGTCATGAAGAAAGCAATAGCAATATACTAAATGATCAAGTGCTAGGATAACGGAATGGGTCATGTCAATCACATCATTCTCCTAATGATGTGATCCATTAATCAAATAACAACACATGTCTATGGTTAGGAAACATAACCATCTTTGATTAATGAGCTAGTCAAGTAGAGGCATACTAGTGACTATATGTTTGTCTATGTATTCACACATGTATCATGTTTCGGTTAATACAATTCTAGCATGAATAATAAACATTTATCATGAAATAAGGAAATAAATAATAACTTTATTATTGCCTCTAGGGCATATTTCCTTCAGTCTCCCACTTGCACTAGAGTCAATAATCTAGTTCACATCATCATGTGATTCAACACTAATATTCACATCTGTATGTGATTAACACCCATAGTTCACATCGTCATGTGACCAACACCCAAAGGGTTTACTAGAGTCAATAATCTAGTTCACATCGCTATGTGATTAACACCCAAAGAGTACTAAGGTATGATCATGTTTTGCTCGTGAGAGAAGCTTAGTCAATGGGTGCATCACATTGAGCCGTATGTATTTTGCAAATATTCTATGTCTACAATGCTCTGCTGCGGAGCTACTCTAGCTAATTGCTCCCACTTTCAATATGTATCCAGATTGAGACTTAGAGTCATCTGGATCAGTGTAAAAAGCTTGCATTGATGTAACTCTTTCTGACGGGCTCTTTTATCACCTCCATAATCGAGAAATATTTCCTTAGTCCTCACTAAGGATGTTCTTGACCAATGTCGATGATCTACTCCTAGATCACTATTGTACTCCTTGCCAAATTCAGAGCAAGGTATACAATAGGTCGATACATAGCATGGCATACTTTATAGAACCTATGGTGAGGCATAGGGAATGACTTTCATTCTCTTTTCTATTTTCTGCCGTGGTGGGTTTGAGCCTTACTCAATTTCACACGTTTGCAACACAGGCAAGAACTTTTCTTTGGTGTTCCATTTTGAACTACTTCAAAATCTTGACAAGGTATGTACTTATTGAAAAACTTATCAAGCGTCTTGATCTATCTCAATAGATCTTGATGCTCAATATATAAGTAGCTTTACTAAGGTCTTTCTTTTAAAGAACTCCTTTCAAATACTCCTTTATGCTTTCGGAAAAATTATACATCATTTCGATCAACAATATGTTACTCACATATATTTATCAAAAAGGCGGTAGTGCTCCACTCACTTTATTGCAAAAACAGGCTTCACGCAAGTCAGTATAAAACTATATGCTTTGATCAACTTATCAAAGCGTGTATTCAACTCATAGATGCTTGCACCAGTCCATAGATGGATCATTGGAGCTTGCACATTTTGTTAGCTCCTTTAGGATTGACAAAACCTTACGGTTGCATCATATACAACTCTTCTTTAATAAATCCATTAAAGAATGTTGTTTTGACATCCATTGCCAGATTTCATAAAATGTGGCAATTGCTAACATGATTCGGACAGACTTTAAGCAACGCTAGAGTTGAGAAAATCTCATTGTAGTCAACACCTTGAACTTGTCGAAAACCTTTTGCAACAAGTCGAGCTTTGTAGATAGTAACACTACTATCGATGTCCGTCT
The DNA here is from genome assembly GCA_021605205.1 of Aegilops longissima. Classification (NCBI taxonomy): domain Eukaryota; kingdom Viridiplantae; phylum Streptophyta; class Magnoliopsida; order Poales; family Poaceae; genus Aegilops; species Aegilops longissima. The sequence continues at coordinate 28,138 of JAHIAM010003297.1, forward strand.
TCCTCTTGAAGATCCATTTATTTAACTTGACTTGCTGATCATCGAGCAGGTCAACCAAAGTCCCCACTTTGTTCTTATATATGGATCCTATCTCAGATTTTATGGCCTCAAGCCATTTCGCGGAATCTGGGCTCATCATCGCTTCCTCATAGTTCGTAGGTTCATCATGGTCTAGTAACATGACTTCTAGAATAGGATTACCGTACCACATTGGTGCGGATCTTATTTTTGAAGACCTACGAGGTTTGGTAGCAACTTGATCTGAAGTTTCATGATCATCATCATTAACTTCCTCACTAATTGGTGTAGGAATCACTGGAACTAATTTCTGTGATGAACTACTTTCCAATAAGGGAGAAGGTACAATTACCTCATCAAGTTCTACTTTCCTCCCACTCACTTCTTTGAGAGAAACTTCTTCTCTAGAAAGGATCCATCTTAACAACGAATAACTTGCCTTGGATCTGTGATAGAAGGTGTACCCAATAGTTACCTTTGGGTATTCTATGAAGCGCACTTCTCCGATTTGAGTTCGAGCTTATCGGTGAAAACTTTTTCACATAAGCATCACAATTCAAACTTTAAAAGCGACAGCTTAGGTTTCTTTGTTAAACCATAGTTCATACGGTGTCGTCTCAGCAGTTTAGATGGTGCCCTATTAAGCGTGAATGCAAGCTGTCTCTAATGCATAACCCCAAAGCGATAGTGGTAAACCGATAAGAGACATCATAGATCGCACCATATCCAATAAAGTGCGGTTATGACTTTCGGACACACCATTATGTTGTGGTGTTCCATGTGGCGTGAGTTGCGAAACTATTTCACATTGTTTCAAATGAAGACCAAACTTCGTAACTCAAATATTCATCTCCACGATCAGATCGTAGAAACTTTATTTTTCTTATTACGATGATTTTCCACTTTACTCTGAAATTCTTTGAACTTTTCAAATGTTTCAGACTTATGTTTCATCAAGTAGATATACCCATATCTGCTCAAATCATCTGTGAAGGTGAAAATAACATACCGCCATGAGCCTCAACATTCATTGGACCACATACATCGATATGTATTATTTCCAATAAATCAGTAGCTCGTTCCATTGTTCGAAGAATGGAGTTTTAGTCATCTTGCCCAAAAGGCACGGTTATAAGCATCAAATGATTCATAACAAGTGATTCCAAAGATCCATCTTTATGGAGTTTCTTCATGTGCTTTACACCGATATGACCCAAATGGCGGTGCCACAAATAAGTTGCACTATCATTATTAACTTTGCATCTTTTGGCTTCAATATTATGAATATGTGTATCACTACGATCGAGATCCAACAAACTATTTTCATTGGGTGTATGACCATTGAAGGTTTTATTCATGTAAAGCAGAACAACAATTATTCTCGACTTTAAATGAATAACCGTATTGCAATAAACATGATCAAATCATATTCATGCTTAGCATAAAAGCTAAATAACATTTATTTAGGTTTAACACTAATCCGAAAGTATAGGGAGTGTGTGATGATGATCATATCAATCTTGGAACTACTTCCAACACTCATCGTCACTTCCCCTTCAACTAGTTTCATTTATACGTAACTCCTGTTTGAGTTACTAATCTTAGCAACCAAACAAGTATCAAATACTCAGGGGCTACTATAAACACTAGTAAGGCACACATCAATAACCTGTATATCAAATATACTCTTGTTCACTTTGCCATCCTTCTTATCCACCAAATATTCAGGGCATTTCCGCTTCAAGTGACCATTTCCTTTGCAATGTAAGCACTCAGTTTCAGGCTTTGGTCCAGCTTTGGTCTTCTTCACGGGAGTGACAACTTGTTTGCCATTCTACTTGAAGTTTCCCTTTCTTTTCCTTTGCCCTTTTCTTGAAACTAGTGGTCTTGTCAATCATCAACACTTGATGCTCTTTCTTGATTTCTACCTTCGTCGATTTCAACATCACAAAGAGCTCGGGAATCGTTTTCGTCATCCCTTGCATACTATAGTTCATCACAAAGTTCTAGTAACTTAGTGATGGTGACTAGAGAATTCTGTCAATCACTATCTTATCTGGAAGATTAACTCCCACTTGATTCAAGCGATTGAAGTACCCAGACAATCTGAGCACATGCTCACTAGTTGAGCGATTCTCCTCCATCTTTTAGCTATAGAACTTGTTGGAGACTTTATATCTCTCAACTCGGGTATTTGCTTGAAATATTAACTTCAACTCCTGGAACATCTCATATGGTCCATAACGTTCAAAACGTCTTTGAAGTCCCGATTCTAAGCCGTTAAGTATGGTGCACTAAACTATCAAGTAGTCATCATATTAAGCTAGCCAAGCGTTCATAACGTCGCATTTGCTCCTGCAATAGGTCATCACCTAGCGGTGCATTAAGGACATAATTCTTACGTGCAGCAATGAGGATAAACCTCAGATCACGGATCCAATCCGCATCATTGCTACTAACATTTTTCAATACAATTTTCTCTAGGAACACATATAAAAACATAGGGAAGCAAAAACATAGGGAAGCAACAACGCGAGCTATTGATCTACAACATAATTTGCAAAATACTACCGGGACTAAGTTCATGATAAATTAAAGTTCAATTAATCATATTACTTAAGAACTCCCACTTAGATAGACATCCCTCTAATCTTCTAAGTGATTCGTGATCCATATCAACTACACCATGTCCGATCGTCACGTGAGATGGAGTAGTTTCAGCAGTGAACATCAATATGTTGATCATATCTACTATATGATTCACGCTTTCGACCTTCGGTCTCCGTGTTCGAGGCCATATCTGTATATGCTAGGCTCGTCAAGTTTAACTGAGTATTCCCGTGTGCAACTGTTTTGCACCGTTGTATTTGAGCGTAGTGCCTATCACACCCGATCATCACGTGGTGTCTCGTACGAAGAACTTTCGCATAGCGGTGCATACTCGGGAGAACACTTCTTGATAATTAGTGAGAGATCATCTTAAAATGCTACCGTCAATCAAAGCAAGATAAGATGCATAAAGGATAAACATCACATGCAATCAATATAAGTGATATGATATGGCCATCATTATCTTGTGCTTGTGATCTCCATCTCGAAGCACCGTCGTGATCACCATCGTCACCAACCACGACACCTTGATCTCCATCGTAGCATCGTTGTCGTTCGCCATCTATTGCTTCTCGACTATCGCTACCGCTTAGTGATAAAGTAAAGCAATTACAGGCGTTGCATTTCATACAATAAGCGACAACCATATGGCTCCTGCCAGTTGCCGATAACCGGTTACAAAACATGATCATCTCATACAATAAAATATAGCATCACGTCTTGACTATATCACATCACAACATGCCCTGCAAAAACAAGTTAGGCGTCCTCTACTTTGTTGTTGCAAATTTTACGTGGCTGCTACGGGCTGAGCAAGAACCGTTCTTACCTCGCATCAAAACCACAGCGATAGTTTGTCAAGTTGGTGCTGTTTTAACCTTCGCAAGGACGGGCGTAGCACACTCAGTTCAACTAAAGTGAGAGAGCAGACACCGCCGGTCACCTTTAAGCACGAGTGCGCAGCGGTGAAACCAGTCTCGCGTAAGTGTATGCGTAATGTCGGTCCAGGCCGCTTCATCTCACAATACCGCCCGAACCAAAGTATGACATGCTTTGGTAAGCGGTATGACTTATATCGCCCACAACTCACTTGTGTTCTACTCGTGCATATGACATCTACGCATAAAACCAGGCTCGGATGCCACTGTTGGGGAGCGTAGTAATTTCAAAAAATTCCTACGCACACGCAAGATCATGGTGATGGCATAGCAGCGAGAGGGAGAGTATTGTCCACGTACCCTCGTGAGACCGTGGCGGGCGTTATGACAACGCGGTTGATGTAGTCGTGCGTCTTCACGATCCGACCGATCCAAGTACGAGCGTCACGGCACCTCCGAGTTCAGCACACGTTCAGCTCGATGGCGATCCCGGACTCGATCCAGCAAAGTGTCGGGGATGAGTTCCGTCGACGACGGCGTGGTGGCGATGATGATGTTCTACCGGCGCAGGCTTCGCCTAAACTCATGACGATATGACCGAGGTGGAATATGGTGGAGGGGGCACCGCACACGGCTAAGGAATGATCACGAAGATCAACTCGTGTGTCATGGGGTGCCCCCTGCCCCCGTATATAAAGGAGCAAGGGGGGAGGAGGCCGGCCCTAGGAGGCGCGCAAGTGTGGAGTCCTACTAGGACTCCCTAGTCCTAGTAGGATTCCACCTCCTTGTTGGAGTAGGAGAAGGGGAAGAGGGGAGAGGAATAAGGAAAAAGTGGATGCGCCCCTTGTCCAATTCGGACCAGAGGGGGGGCGCATGCCTCCTTCCTTTTGGCCTCTCTCCTCTATTCCCGTATGGCCCAATAAGGCCCATATACTCCCCGGCGAATTCCCGTAACTCTCCGGTACTCCGAAAAATACCGAATCACTGGAACCTTTCCGAACTCGAATATAGTCGTCCAATATATCGATCTTTACGTCTCGACCATTTCGAGACTCCTCGTCATGTCCCCGATCTCATACGGGACTCGAACTCCTTGGTACATCAAAACTCATAAACTCATAATATAAGCATCGCCGAAACCTTAAGCGTGCGGACCCTACGGGTTCGAGAACTATGTAGACATGACCTAGAACTATTCTTGGTCAATAACCAATAGCGGAACCTGGATGCTCATATTGGCTCCTACATATTCTACGAAGATCTTTATCGGTCAAACCGCATAACAACATCGTTGTTCCCTTTGTCATCGGTATGTTACTTGCGAGATTTGATCATCGGTATCCAATACCTAGTTCAATCTCGTTCTTGGCAAGTCTCTTTACTCGTTCGTAATGCATCATTCCGTAACTAACTCATTAGCTACATTGCTTGCAAGGCTTATAGTGATGTGCATTACCGAGAGGGCCAGAGATACCTCTCCGACAATCGGATGACAAAACCTAATCTCGAAATATGCCAACCCAACATGTACCTTTGGAGACACCTGTAGTACTCCTTTATAATCACCCGATTACGTTGTGACGTTTGGTAGCACCAAAGTGTTCCTCCGTGGCAGGAGTTGCATAATCTCATAGTTACAGGAACATGTATAAGTCATGAAGAAAGCAATAGCAATATACTAAGCGATCAAGTGCTAGGCTAACGGAATGGGTCATGTCAATCACATCATTCTCCTAATGATGTGATCCCATTAATCAAATAACAACACATGTCTATGGTTAGGAAACATAACCATCTTTGATTAATGAGCTAGTCAAGTAGAGGCATACTAGTGACTATATGTTTGTCTATGTATTCACACATGTATCATGTTTCCGGTTAATACAATTCTAGCATGAATAATAAACATTTATCATGAAATAAGGAAATAAATAATAACTTTATTATTGCCTCTAGGGCATATTTCCTTTAGGGGACACGTCAAATAGTCCCATCTCTTGCTTATCGCACTATTTGTATCGTTCTGCTTTCACAGCAGCCTTTTAATAAACAATGCTCAGCTTCGGCTTATTATTGCATTTTCTATTTATTTCTTTTTCAATACATATGTTCGGTTATGACATGTAGCACCCGTACACTTTAGTGCGGCCAAATACCTGAGGGCTCAAGTACCCCATAATACTGGCGTGAGAAGTCCAAACACTTTAACAAGTCGGCACCCGAACTTATAGCATTATATGCATCAGCTCGAATCATGTCTTGGGTTAATAGTTGGGTTTGCCCGGCTCCTATGTTTTGGTACCATACGTTCCGTTATATCGGCTAAGGTAGCACTAGGAGAACTCTGCTGTTGTGCCCGGTTGAGCTGGGTTCAGCACCTCAAGATGAAAGCTAAAACTGACCGTCATGATAGAGGCGAGAGCTGGTCGCTGTTCGAGAGGTTTGAGTCCCTAAAGACTTATGCGCTTAGAGCGAGTCGGCTTTGTCCGGCCTAGGCGTGGATAAGCGCCCGAACTCGGTCTTCCGGATACTAGGGGCTTCGCGAAATTTAAAATTATAGAATTCTATGGCTAAGTGAGAGTGATAAAGCATTATAGTCCGATTGCCTTGTTCGTTGTGCTGAGCGCCTCCCTCGAAGGACCCAAGAATGGGAACAAGATCACTCAGGTTTATCCCGAACACCCCAGCACTCGTGGCATGGGGGCAGAAGCCGATGACTCGCCGTCTCTCAGATTTAATAAACGGCCGCACAGAAGGTAATATTTTAAATTCAAAAAGCGTTGATTAGCGCATACGAACAAGTTTTCAGCGCACAGGATAACACTACTCAAAAATTACATCCTTGGAACATTCATCCGCCACAAGGCTGGCCCTTCAGGACGCCCTCATAATACATCTCGGGCTTGCGATGCTCCTTGCCCTGCGGTGGCCCATCTGTCACCAGTTTCTCAGCATCCATCTTTCCCCAGTGCACTTTAACACGGGCAAGGGCCCTACGGGCACCTTCGATGCATACGGAGCGCTTGATGACTTCAAGGCGTGGACAGGCATCCGCCAGCCGCCTCACCAGCCCAAAGTAGCTCCCAGGCATGACCTCCCCAGGCCATAGCCGGACTATAAGGCCCTTCATGGCCCGTTCGGCCACCTTATGGAGCTCGGCCAGCTGCTTCAGCTGGTCGCTCAAGGGCACCGGTTGTCCGGCCTCAGCATACTGAGACCAGAACACCTTCTCTGACGAGCTCCCCTCCTCGGCCCGGTAGTATGCGGCAGCGTCGGACACACTGTGGGGCAGATCTGCGAATGCTCCTGGAGAGCTCCGGACTCGGGTAAGTAACAAATAATTCACTTTCACGTGCTTTCTTTGCATAAAGAATGCCTTACCCGCTACTATCTTCTTCCTCGCCTCAATTTCCTGGAGGGCTTTTTGGGCTTCGGCCTTGGCAGATTTGGCGCTCTCAAGGGCCGAGGAAAGCTCGGACTCTTGAGTCTTTGAGTCAAGATCCAAACTCTCGTGTTTTTTCAAGAGAGCCTGGAGCTCTTGCTGCACCTCCGCCACCCACGCCTCCTGCTTTTCTCGCTCGATGCGCTCCACGGCCACATTGTTTTCGGCCTTGGATAGCGCTTTCTTCAGGGTTGCCACCTGGGTTGTGGCCCCTGTAATACTCACGTTGGTCCTGTCACTTTTCGCAACCACATCTTTTTTATATACTTACATAAGGTATTACTTACCTTCCTTGTCCTCGAGCTGCTTCTTGGCAAGGCCGAGCTTGTTCTCGGACCGCTCGAGGCTCGCTTCAATGCATCGACCTCCATGATCGGTCTGGGGAGAGGTCGGCAGCGCAGCCTGCATTCCCATATTGACATACTTATGTTAGACTCCTGCGTATATCTTTTAGATCCTCAGTTCGGCTTTTCTTTCCGAACACTAAACTGAGCATCAAGGGCTACTGTCTATGCGGTAATATTTTTACATATCTTAAATACATACCTCAAAGCCTGTTAGAAGGCTGGCACAGGCTTCAGTCAGCCCGCTCTTGGCGGACTGAACCTTCTGGATCACCGCACTCATAATAGTGCGGTGCTCCTCGTCGATGGAGGCGCCGTTAAGCACCTCAAGCAAATTATCCGGTGCATCCGGTTGGGCGGAGGTCACGGCGTCGTAAACTTGCCCTTCTTACTAGGGGCGCGCTGGGACTCGGAACCATTGAAGGTTTCGGTGTGGTGTCCGGCCCTGGGCCGGACTTGGAGCCCTTGGGGGTTTTGTCCCCTTTGCGCCTGGGGTCTGGGAGGTCGCCTTGCGGCGCCTCCAGGACCACCTCCTCCTGGCTTGGACCCTTTTGGGACTCCACCTCGGCATCGTCCGTAGGGCGAGGGGAGGTAGCGGTCAGAAGCGAATTCACATCCGACAAATCCAGGGAGCCGCTCGACAAAGCGTCAAGCCGGGCCTTGGGCGGACTGCATGATTATATTCGGCGTCAGAAGATACTATGCAATAAAGGAATGCCGTGAGTCATTCTGGTATCCAAACACTTACGATTTCGCCAAGGGCTTGGCCCTATGCGGCCACTCCTCTTCATCGTCGTCGGCGTTGGTGGAGTAGTCCGGAAGGAGGGTCCTTCCTTTCTTGGACCCTCCGGCCTCCCCCGTTGGGGCGACCTTTCTTTTCTTCTCTCCCCCCGCTGGGGGAGAGACCTCTCTTTCCTCCTCCTCGTTTTCGTGGGAGGAGTCCGCCTCAGAGTCATCGTACGATGAGTCCGACACCACCAGGTGCCGGGAACTCTTTCGAGTTGCCGTGGCTTTCTTCTTGGCCTTCTTCTCCGGCACCACATAGGGGTCCAGAACCAGCAGCCCCGTCAAGCGGGCGTCCGCTGGGTCTTCGGGCAAGGGAGCCGGACAGCTGATCTGCCCGGACGTCTCTTGCCAATCCTGTCAAAGGTAAGGGAGTTTAGATCCCGCATGGAGTCAAACTATGAAAGACAAATATCCTGTAAGAGGTAAAAACAGCTTACCGTGTTGGCTTGACGCTGCGTGCTGAATCCGCGATCCTCAGTAGTGGATGCGGGAGCCTCGGCGCCCTTGAACAGCACCTTCCAGGCATCTTCGTACATAGTGTCGAAGAGCCTGCTCAGGGTTCGGTGCTGTGCTGGATTAAACTCCCACAAGTTGAAAGCCCGTTGTTGGCACGGGAGGATCCGGCGGATGAGCATGACCTGGACTACTTTGACGAGTTTGAGCTTCTTGCTCACCAGGCTTTGGATGCATGTTTGGAGTCCGGTCAGCTCTCCTTTTTGCCCCACGGCAGGCCCTTCTCTTTCAGGAGGTGAGCCGTGTGGGGATGCCAGATCGAATTTGGGGCGCTACCCATTCAGAGGTCACGCGGCTCGGTGATGTAGAACCACCCGATTGCCACCCCTTTATGGTCTCTGAAGGAGCCCTCGTGCCATAGGATGTTGGGCATCTTTCCCACCATGGCACCTCCGCACTCTGCTTGGCGGCCGCCCACTACCTTCGGCTTGACATTGAAGGTCTTCAGCCATAAGCCGAAGTGGGGCTGGAATCAGAGGAAGGCCTCGCACATGACGATGAACGCCGAGATGTTGAGGATGAAGTTCAGGGCCAGATCATGGAAATATAGGCCGTAGTAGAACATGAGCCCCCGGACAAAAGTGGGAAGCCTAGTCCGCGGAGGAAATGGGTGAGGAACACCACCCTCTCATGGGGCCTGGGGGTTGGGATGAGCTGCCCCTCTTCTGGGAGCCGGTGCGCGATGTTGTTAGACAAGTATCCGGCCTCCCTCAGCTTTTTGATGCGTCCCTCCGTGACGAAGGAGACAATCCACCTGCCTCCCGCTCCGGACATGGTTGGAGAAGGTTGAGGTGGGGTGTGCGGATTTGGGCGCTGGAGCTCGAGTGCGCAAAAATGGATAAGCAAAGGAGGAAGAAGGCGTAGATGAAAAAGGTGGATCCTTATCCCCTTATATGGGCGGACGAAGCTATGTGCCCCCACCAGCCTGGTAAAACTCGCTTATCTCCCAAGCGCCGTAATTAATGGCACAGTTGGGTTACCCATGCCCGTATTGATGAGAATCCCGAAATAAGGGGACACGATCTCTGCTTCGACAAGACGTGCCAAGGAAACCGCCTCGCTAAGTGCGTTCAGGTGGGACAGTAAAAACGATTCGAATAAAGGCTTGGCGTGGTGTGAGGTCACGCTGCGGAATACGTCGTGAGGTTGGATTTGTGTAAATATTATTCTCTCTACGGTGGTATGAGGAACTTATTTTGCGAGCGGACACTATCCTTGTGTTCAAAATCTTCTATGAAGTATTCGGAGGAGGAACCCGCCTTGCAATGCGAAGACAATCTGCACGCCGGACTCGTCGTCATTGAAGCCTGGTTCGAGGGACTCTTGAGGAGTCTGGATTAGGGGTGTCCGGATAGCGGACAATAACCTTTGGCCGGACTCCTGGACTATGAAGATACAAGATTGAAGACTTCGTCCCGTGTCCGGATGGGACTTTCTTTGGCGTGGAAGGCAAGCTTGGCGATGCGGATATGTAGATCTCCTCCCATTGTAACCGACTCTGTGTAACCCTAGCCCTCTCCGGTGTCTATATAAACCGGAGAGTTTTAGTCTGTAGGACGAACAACAATCATACCATAGGGTAGCTTCTAGGGTTTAGCCTCTCTGATCTCGTGGTAGATCTACTCTTGTACTACCCATATCATCAATATTAATCAAGCAGGAGTAGGGTTTTACCTCCATCGAGAGGGCCCGAACCTGGGTAAAAACATCGTGTCCCTTGTCTCCTGTTACCATCCGCCTAGACGCACAGTTCGGGACCCCCTACCCGAGATCCGCCGGTTTTGACACCGACACTTATAGTCAAAATAAAGCTTTTACCAAACATATCGTTGATGCCTTGATGCAATCTTATGAAGAAAAGCTTGAGTTTGGAAGTTTCTATCCCAAGAAAACTTTATGATGAGTGGGAACCTACTATTAAAATTAAGATTAAAGATCATGAATGCTATGCTTTGTGTGATTTGGGTGCTAGTGTTTCCATGATTCCAGAAACTTTATGCGATTTGCTAGGTTTCCGTGATTTTCATGATTGCTCTTTAAACTTGCACCTTGCGGATTCCACTGTTAAGAAACCTATGGGAAGAATTAATGATGTTATTATTGTTGCAAATAGGAACTATGTGCCCGTAGATTTTATTGTTCTTGATATAGATTGCAATCCTTCATGTCCTATTATTCTTGGTAGACCTTTCCTTAGATCGATTGGTGCAATTATTGATATGAAGGAAGGAATATTAGATTCAATTTCCATTAAAGAAAGGCATGGAACACTTCCCTAGGAAGAAAATAAAGTTACCATATGAATCTATTATGAGAGCCACTTATGGATTGCCCACCAAAGATGGCAATACCTAGATCTATCATTGCTTTTATGCCTAGCTAGGGGTGTTAAACGATAGCGCTTGTTGGGAGGCAACCCAATTTTATTTTTAGTTTTTTGCTTTTTGCTGCTGTTTAGGAATAAATCTTTGTTCTAGCCTCTGGTTAGATGTGTTTTTATGTTTTAATTAGTGTTTGTGCCAAGTTAAACCTATAGGATCTTCTTGGATGATAGTTATTTGATCTTGCAGAAAATTCCAGAAACTTTCTGTTCACGAAACTAATTTTAAAAATCACCAGAACGTGATAAAATATTGATTCCAATTTCTGCTGCTCAATAAACAAATTTTCTCGTCTTCCTTTTTTGCTGATTTTTTGATTTCCAGAAGTTTTCGTTAGTTACAGATTACTACAGACTGTTCTGTTTTGACAGATTCTGTTTTTCGTGTGTTGTTTGCTTATTTTGATGAATCTATGGCTAGTAAAAGAGTTTATAAACCATAGAAGTTGGAATATAGTAGGTTTAACACCAATATAAATAAAGAATGAGTTAATTACAGTACCTTGAAGTGGTCTTTTGTTTTCTTTCGCTAACGGAGCTCACAAGATTTTCTGCTGAGTTTTGTGTTGTGAAGTTTTCAAGTTTTGGGTGAAATATTTGATGGATTATGGAACAAGGAGTAGCAAGAGCCTAAGCTTGGGATGCCCATGGCACCCCCAAGATAATCTAAGGACACCAAAAAGCCAAAGCTTGGGGATGCCCCGGAAGGCATCCCCCCTCTCGTCTACTTCCATCGGTAACTTTGCTTGGAGCTATATTTTTATGCACCACATGATATGTGTTTTGCTTGGAGCGTCTTGTATGATTTGAGTCTTTGATTTTAGTTTGCCACAATCATCCTTGCTGTACACACCTTTTTAGAGAGACACACATGATTCGGAAATTATTAGAATACTCTATGTGCTTCACTTATATCTTTTGAGTTATATAGTTTTGCTTTAGTACTTCACTTATATCTTTTAGAGCACGGTGGTGGATTTGTTTTATAGAAACTATTGATCTCTCATGCTTCACTTAGATTATTTTGAGAGTCTTAAATAGCATGGTAATGTGCTTAAATAATCTTAATATGCTAGGTATTCAAGAACAGTAAAACTTTCTTATGAGTGTTTTGAATCCTAGAGAAGTTTGATGCTTGATGATTGTTTTGAGACATGGAGGTAGTGATATCAAAGTCATGCTAGTTGAGTAGTTGTGAATTTGAGGAGTGGCGGTTGGGGACGAGGATGGTCTTTTCCTACCAATCTATCCCCTAGGAGCATGCGGCGTAGTGCTTGGTTTTGATGACTTGTAGATTTTTGCAATAAGTATGTGAGTTCTTTATGACTAATGTTGAGTCCATGGATTATCGCACTCTCACCTTTACATCAGTGCTAGCCTCTTGATTGCCGTGCATTGACCTTTCTCACATTGAGAGTTGGTGCAAACTTAGCGGTGCATCAAACCCGTGATATGATACACTCTTTCACATAAACCTCCTTATATCTTCCTCAAAACATCCACCATACCTACCTATCATGGCCTTTCCATACCCATTCGAGATATATTGCCATGCAACTTTCCACCATCCCGTTTATCATGACACGTTCATCATTGTCATATTGCTTTGCATGATCATGTAGTTGACATAGTATTTGTGGCAAAGCCACCGTTCATAATTCTTTCATACATGTCACTCTTGGTTCATTACATATCCCGGTACACCGCCGGAGGCATTCATATAGAGTCATACTTTGTTCTAGTATCGAGTTGTAATCATCGAGTTGTAAATAAATAAAAGTGTGATGATCATCATTTTCTAGAGCATTGTCCCAAGTGAGGAATAAAAAAACAGAGAAAGGCCATAAAAAAAGAGAAGGCCCAAAAAAATGAGAGAAAAAGAGAGAAGGGACAATGTTACTGTCCTTTACCACACTTGTGCTTCAAAGTAGCACCATAATCTTCATGATAGAGAGTATCTTGTTTTGTCACTTTCATATACTAGTGGGAATTTTTCATTATAGAACTTGGCTTGTATATTCCAACAATGGGCCTCCTCAAGTGCCCTAGGTCTTCGTGAACAAGCAAGTTGGATGCACACCCACTTAGTTTCTTTTGTTGAGCTTTCATATATTTATAGCTCTAGTGCATTCGTTGCATGGCAATCCCTACTCCTTGAATTAACATCAATCGATGGGCATCTCCATAGCTCATTGATTAGCCTCGTTGGTGTGAGACTTTCTCCTTTTTTGTCTTCTCCACATAACTCCCATCATCATATTCTATTCCACCCATAGTGCTATATCCATGGCTCGCGCTCATGTATTGTGTGAAGGTTTAAAAGGTTTGAGATTACTAAAGTATGAAACAGTTTCTTGGCTTGTCATCGGGGTTGTGCATGATGAGAGCATTCTTGTGTGACGAAGATGGAGCATGACTAAACTATATGATTTTGTAGGGATGAACTTTCTTTGGCCATGTTATTTTGAGAGGACATAATTGCTTAGTTAGTATGCTTGAAGTATTATTATTTTTATGTCAATATTGAACATTTATCTTGAATCTTTCAGATTTAAATATTCATACCACAATTAGGAAGAATTACATTGAAATTATGCCAAGTAGCATTCCACATCAAAATTATGTTTTTATCATTTACCTACTTGAGGACGAGCAGGAATTAAGCTTGGGGATGCTTGATCGTCTCCAACGTATCTATAATTTTGATTGCTCCATGCTATATTAGCTTCTGTTTTGGACATTATTGGGCTTTATTATTCACTTTTATATTATTTTGGGACTAACCTATTAACCGGAGGCCCAGCCTGTAATTGCTGTTTTTGCCTATTTCAGAATTTCGCGAGAAAAGAATATCAAGCGGAGTCCAAGCGGAATGAAACCTTCGGGAGCGTGATTTTGGAGCGAACATGATCCAGGAGACTTGGACCCTAAGTCAAGGAAGCTTCGGGAAGCCACGAGGTAGAGGCGCCTACCCCCCCCTGTGCGCCCTCCACCCTCATGGGCATCATGTTGCTCCACCGACGTACTCCTTCCTCCTATATATACCTCATTGCCCCCAAGCGATCAGATCTGAGCCAAAACCAAATTCCACCGCCGCAACCTTCTGTACCCACGAGATCCCATCTTGGGGCACTGTTAGGAGCTCCGCCGGAGGGGCTGTTGGGGAGGCGAGCAGAAATTCAAAATTCTCCTCGTGTCACCAAGATCTATCCATGGAGAGACTACCAGCGAGGGAAGGAGAGTGCATCTACATACCCTTGTAGATCGCTAAGCGGAGCGTTCAAGTGAGCAGGGTTGATGGAGTCGTGCTACGTCGTGATTCAGATCACCGATGATCCTAGTGCGAGCAGACGGCACCTCCGCGTTCAACACACGTACAGCCGGTGGCGTCTCCCATGCCTTGATCCAGCAAGGAGAGAGGAGAGGTTGAGAAGACTCCATCCAGCAGCAGCACAACAGGCGTGGTGGTGGTGGAGGCGTGGCAATCCTGCAGGGCTTCGCCAAGCACCTGCGGGAGAGGAGGAGGTGTCACGGGAGGGAGGGAGGCGCCAGGGACTCAGGTCCGCTGCCCTCCCTCCCCTCCACTATATATAGGGGCAAGGGAGAGGGGGGAGGCGCAGCCTTGGCCCTTCCTCCAAGGAAGGGTGCGGCCAGGGAGAGTCCATCCTCTCTAAGGCACCTAGGAGGTGCCTTCCCTTTAGGACTCTCCTTTCCCTTATCTCTTGGCACATGGGCCTCTTGGGGGGGCGCACCAGCCCACCTGGGGCTGGTCCCCTCCCACACTTGGCCCATGCAGCCCTCCGAGGATGGTGGCCCCACTTGGTGGACCCCCGGGACCCTCCCGGTGGTCCCGGTACATTACCGATAAAACCCGAAACTTTTCCGGTGACCAAAACAGGACTTCCCATATATAATTATTTACCTCCGGACCATTCCGGAACTCCTCGTGACGTCCGGGATCTCATCCGGGACTCCGAACAACATTCGGTAACCACATACAAACTTCCTTTATAACCCTAGCGTCATCGAACCTTAAGTGTGTAGACCCTACGGGTTCGGGAACCATGCAGACATGACCGAGACGTTCTCGGTCAATAACCAACAGCGGGATCTGGATACCCATGTTGGCTCCCACATGTTCCACGATGATCTCATCGGATGAACCACGATGTCAAGGACTCAATCGATCCCGTATACAAATCCCTTTGTCTAGCGTTATTGTACTTGCCCGAGATTCGATCGTCGGTATCCGATACCTTGTTCAATCTCGTTACCGGCAAGTCTCTTTACTCGTTCCTAACACATCATCCGTGATCAACTCCTTGATCACATTGTGCACATATGATGATGTCCTACCGAGTGGGCCCAGAGATACCTCTCCGTCACACGGAGTGACAAATCCAGTCTCGATTCGTGCCAACCGCAGACACTTTCGGAGATACCTGTAATGCACCTTTATAGCCACCCGATTCGTTGTGATGTTTGGTACACCCAAAGCATTCCTACGGTATCCGGAGTTGCACAATCTCATGGTCTAAGGAAATGATACTTGACATTTTAGAAAAGCTTTAGCATCTGAACTACGATCTGTGCTAGGCTTAGGATTGGGTCTTGTCCATCACATCATTCTCCTAATGATGTGATCCGTTATCAATGACATCCAATGTCCATGGTCAGGAAACCGTAACCATCTATTGATTAACGAGCTAGTCAACTAGAGGCTTACTAGGGACATGGTGTTGTCTATATACCCACACATGTATCTGAGTTTCCTATCAATACAATTATAGCATGGATAATAAGCGATTATCATGAACAAGGAAATATAATAATAACTAATTTATTATTGCCTCTAGGGCATATTTCCAACAGTCTCCCACTTGCACTAGAGTCAATAATCTAGTTCACATCGCCATGTGATTAACACTCACAGGTCACATCGCCATGTGACCAACATCCAAAGAGTTTACTAGTGTCATTAAACTAGTTCACATCATCATGTGATTAAGACTCAATGAGTTACGGGGTTTGATCATGTTTTGCTTGTGAGAGAGGTTTTAGTCAGCGGATCTGAACCTTTCAAATCCGTGTGTGCTTTGCAAATTTCTAGGTCATATTTATAAATGCTGCTTCCACGCTCCATTTGAAACTATTCCAAATGGTTGCTCCACTATCGTATCCGGTTTACTATCGAGTCATTCGGATAGGTGTCAAAGCTTCCATCGGCGTAACCCTTTACGCGAACTCTTTATCACCTCCATAATCGAGAAACATGTCCTTATTTACTCCAAGGACAATTTTGACCGCTGTCCAATGATCCCCATTCTGGATCATTCTTGTACCTTATAGTGACTCATGGCAAGGCACACTTCGGTGCGGTACACAGCATAGCATACTATAGAGCCTACGTCTAAAGCATAGGGGCGACCTTCGTCCTTTCTCTCTTTTCTGCCGTGGTCGAGCTTTAAGTCTTAACTTCATACCTTACATCTCGAGGCAAGAACTCCTTCTTTGGTGATCCATCTTGAACACCTTCAAGATCATGTCAAGCTATGTGCTCATTTGAAAGTATCATTTAGCGTTTTGATCTATTCTCATAGATCTTGATGCTCAATGTTTAAGCAGCTTAATCCAAGTTTTCACTTGAAAAACACCTTTCAAATAACTCTGTATGCTTTCCAGAAATTCTACATCATTTCGATCAACAATATGTCAACAACATATACTCATCGAAATTCTATAGTGCTCCCACTCACTTCTTTGGAAATACAAGTTTCTCATAAACTTTGTATAAACCCAAAATCTTTGATCATCTCATCAAAGCGCACATTCCAACTCCGAGATGCTTACTCCGGTCCTTAGAAGGATCATTTGGAGCCATCATACCTTTAGCATCCTTAGGATCGACAAAAACTTTCTGATTGTATCACATACAACCTTTCCTTATGAAGACTGGTAAGGAAACTCGTTTTGACATCCATCTGCCAAATTTCATAAATGCAGCTAATGCTAACATGATTCCGACGGACTTAAGCATCGCTACGGATGAGAAAATCTCATCGTAGTCAACTCCTTGAACTTGTGAAAAACTCTTCGCCACAAGTCGAGCTTCATAGACGGTGACATTACCGTCCACGTCCGTCTTCTTCTTAAAGATCCATTTATCTCAATGGCTTGCCTATCGGGCAAGTCCACCAAAGTCCATGCTTTGTTCTGATACATGGATCCTATCTCGGATTTCATGGCTTCTAACCATTTTTTGGAATATGGGCCCACCATTGCTTCTCCATAGCTCGTAGGTTCATTGTTGTCTAGCAACATGACATTCAAGACAGGATCACCGTACCACTCCAAGCGATGCGCGTCCTTGTCGTCCCCACGAGGTTCGGTAGTGACTTGATCTGAAGCTTCATGATCACTATCATAAGCTTCTTCTTCAATTGGTGTAGGCGCCACCGAACAACTTCACGTGCCCTGCTGCACACTAGTTGAAGTGATGGTTCAATAACCTCATCAAGTCTCCACCATCCTCCCACTCAATTCTTTCGAGAGAAACTTTTCCTCGAGAAAGGACCCGTTCTAGAAACAATTCCTTTTGCTTCGGATCTTGAGATAGGAGGTATACCCAACTGTTTTGGGTGTCCTATGAAGATGCATTTATCCGCTTTGGGTTCGAGCTTATCACGATGAAACTTTTTCACATAAGCGTCGCAGCCCCAAACTTTTAAGAAATGACAACTTAGGTTTCTCCAAACCATAGTTCAAGCAGTGCCATCTCAGCGGAATTACGTGGTGCCCTATTAAAGTGAGTGCGGTTGTCTCTAATGCCTAACCCATGAGCGATAGTGGTAATTCCATAAGAGACATCATAGTACGCACCATATCTAATAGGGTGCAACTATGATGTTCGGACACACCATCACACTATGGTGTTCAGCGGTATTAATTGTGAAAAAATTTCCACAATGTCTTAATAGCGTGCCAAAGCTCGTAACTCAGATACTTATCTCTATGATCATATCATAGACATTTTATCCTCTTGTCACGATGATCTTTAACTTCACTCTGAAATTACTTGAACCATTCAATAATTCAGACTTGTGTTTCATCAAGTAAATACACTCGGTATCTACTTAAATCATCGTGAAGTAAGAACATAACGATATTCATTGCATGCCTCGGCACTCATTGGACTGCACACATCAAAATGTGTTACTTCCAACAAGTTGCTATCTTGTTCCATCTTCTTTGAAACCGAGGCTTTTCAGGTCATCTTGCCCATGTGGTATGATTTGCATATCTCAAGTGATTCAAAATCAAGTGAGTCCAAACGATCCATCTGCATGGAGTTTCTTCATGCGTATACACCAATAGACATGGTTAGTATGTCTCAAACTTTTCAAAAGCGAGTGAGTCCAAAGATCCATCAACATGGAGCTTCTTCATGCGTTTACACCAATATGACTTACATGGCGATTGCCACAAGTAAGTGGTACTATCATTACTATCTTATATCTTTTGGCATGGAAATGTGTATCACTACGATCGAGATTCAATAAACCATTCTTTTAGGTGCAAGACCATTGAAGGTATTTATTCAAATAAATAGAGTAACCATTATTCTCCTTAAATGAATAACCGTATTGCGTTAGACATAATCCAATCATGTCTATGCTCAACGCAAACACCAAATAATAATTTTAGGTTTAACTCCAATCTCGATGGTAGAGGGGCGTGCGATGCTTGATCACATCAACCTTGGAAACACTTCCAACACGTATCGTCACTCACCTTTAGCTAGTCTCCGTTTATTCCGTAGCCTTTTATTTGAGTTACTAACACTTAGCAACCGAACCGTATCTAATTCCCTGGTGCTACTAGGAGTACTAGTAAAGTACACAATAACTTAATGTATATCAATATACTTCTATCGACCTTGCCAGCCTTCTCATCTACCAAGTATCTAGGGTAATTCTGCTCCGATGGTTGTTCCCCTTATTACGAAGCACTTAGTCTCGGGTTTGGGTTCAACCTTGGGTTTCTTCTTTGGAGCAACAACTGATTTGCCGTTTCATGAAGTGTCCCTTCTTGCCCTTGCCCTTCTTGAAACTAGTGGTTTCACCAACCATCAACAATTGATGCTCCTTCTTGATTTCTACTTTCGCGGTGTCAAACATCGTGAATACCTCAAGGATCATCATATCTATCACGACATGTTATAGTTCATCACGAAGCTCTAGCAGCTTGGTGGCAATGACTTTGGAGAAACATCACTATCTCTTACGGAAGATCAACTCCCTCGATTCAAGTGATTGTTGTACTCGGACAATCTGAGCACAAGCTCAACGATTGAGCTTTTCTCCCTTAGTTTGCAGGCTAAGAAAATCGTCGGAGGTCTTATACCTCTTGGCGTGAGCACGAGCCTGAAATCCCAATTTCAGCCCTCGAAACATCTCATATGTTCATGACGTTTGAAAAACGTCTTTGGTGCCTCAACTCTAAACCGTTTAAGCGAACTATCACGTAGTTATCAAAAGCGTGTATGTCCGATGTTCGTAACATCCACAAGCGGCGTTTGGGGTTCAGCACACTGGCGGTGCATTAAGGACATAAGCTTTCTCTTGTCCGCATAATCGCGCTCATCAACTTTCAACTATATTTTCTAGGAACATATCTAAGCAGTGGAACTAAAGCGCGAGCTTACGACATAATTTGCAAAGATCTTTTGACTATGTTCAGGATAATTAAGTTCATCTCATGAACTCCCACTCGAGATAGACATCCCTCTAGTCATCTAAGTGATTACATGATCCGAGTCAACTAGGCTGTGTCCGATCATCACGTGAGACGGACTAGTCATCATCGGTGAACATCTTCATGTTGATCGTATCTACTATCGACTCATGCTCGACCTTTCGGTCTCTTGTGTTCCGAGGCCATGTCTGTACATGCTAGGCTCGTCAAGTTAACCTAAGTGTTCTGCGTGTGTAAATCTGGCTTACACCCATTGTATGTGAGCGTAAGAATCTATCACACCCGATCATCACGTGGTGCTTGAAGCGACGAACTTTCATAGCGGTGCACAGTTAGGGGAACAACTTCTTGAAATTTTAATGAGGATCATCTTATTTACTACCGTCGTTCTAAGCAAATAAGATGCATAAACATGATAAACATCACATGCAATCAAATAGTGACATGATATGGCCAATATCATTTTGCTCCTTTGATCTCCATCTTCGGGCTCCATGATCATCATCGTCACCGGCATGACACCATGATCTCCATCATCGTGTCTTCATGAAGTTGTCTCGCCAACTATTACTTCTACTACTATGGCTACGGTTAGCAATAAAGTAAAGTAATTACATGGCGTTGTATAATGACACGCAGGTCATACAATAAATAAAGAAAACTCCTATGGCTCCTGCGGTTGTCATACTCATCGACATGCAAGTCGTGATTCCTATTACAAGAACATGATCAATCTCATACATCACATTCTTCTTGGCCATATCACATCACATAGCATACCCTGCAAAAACAAGTTAGGCGTCCTCTAATTGTTGTTTGCATGTTTCTGATGGCTACTATGGGTTTCTAGCAAACGTTTCTTACCTCATAAAACCACAACATGATATGT
This sequence comes from Aegilops longissima, assembly GCA_021605205.1. Lineage (NCBI taxonomy): Eukaryota > Viridiplantae > Streptophyta > Magnoliopsida > Poales > Poaceae > Aegilops > Aegilops longissima. Next base: position 48,752 of record JAHIAM010003297.1, read on the forward strand.
CAATTGTTATTTACCCTTCATAAGGACCCTTTTCATCGCATCCGATCCGACTAAAGTGGGAGGCGGCACCGCTAGCCACCTTATGCACCAAGTGCATGTCGATCGGTGGAACCTGTCTCACGTAAAATGCGTGTAAGGTCGGTCCGGGCGCTTCATCCCACAATACCGTCGAAACAAGATTGTACTAGTAACGGCAAGCATATTGAACAAAATCAACGCCCACAACTACTTTGTGTTCTACTCGTGCAAAGAATCTACGCAATAGACCTAGCTCATGATGCCTTTGTTGGGGAGCGTAGCAGAAATTCAAAATTATCCTACGTGTCACCAAGATCTATCCATGGAGATACTAGAAACGAGGGGAAGGAGAGTGCATCTACATACCCTTGTAGATCGCTAAGCGGAAGCGTTCAAGTGAACGGGGTTGATGGAGTCGTACTCGTCGTGATTCAGATCACCGATGATCCTAGTGCCGAGCAGACGGCACCTCCGCGTTCAACACACGTACAGCCGGTGGCGTCTCCCATGCCTTGATCCAGCAAGGAGAGAGGAGAGGTTGAGGAAGACTCCATCCAGCAGCAGCACAACGGCGTGGTGGTGGTGGAGGAGGCGCGGGCAATCCTGCGGGGCCGCCTAGCACTGCGGGAGAGGAGGAGGTGTCACGGGAGGGAGGGAGGCGCCAGGGACTCAGGTCCGCTGCCCTCCCTCCCCTCCACTATATATAGGGGCAAGGGAGAGGGGGGAGGCGCAGCCTTGGCCCTTCCTCCAAGGAAGGGTGCGGCTAGGGAGGAGTCCATCCTCTCTAAGGCACCTAGGAGGTGCCTTCCCCCTTTAGGACTCTCCCTTTCCCTTATCTCTTGGCACATGGGCCTCTTGGGGGGCTCACCAGCCCACCTGGGGCTGGTCCCCTCCCACACTTGGCCCATGCAGCCCTCCGAGGATGGTGGCCCCACTTGGTGGACCCCCGGGACCCTCCCGGTGGTCCCGGTACATTACCGATAAAACCCGAAACTTTTCCGGTGACCAAAACAGGACTTCCCATATATAATTCTTTACCTCGGGACCATTCCGGAACTCCTCGTGATGTCCGGGATCTCATCCGGGACTCCGAACAACATTCGGTAACCACATACAAACTTCCTTTATAACCCTAGCGTCATCGAACCTTAAGTGTGTAGACCCTACGGGTTCGGGAACCATCTTGAGACATGACCGAGGCGTTCTCCGGTCAATAACCAACAGCAGGATCTGGATACCCATGTTGGCTCCCACATGTTCCACGATGATCTCATCGGATGAACCACGATGTCAAGGACTCAATCGATCCGTATACAATTCCCTTTGTCTAGCGTATTGTACTTGCCCGAGATTCGATCGTCGGTATCCGATACCTTGTTCAATCTCGTTACGGCAAGTCTCTTTACTCGTTCCGTAACACATCATCCCGTGATCAACTCCTTGATCACATTGTGCACATTATGATGATGTCCTACCGAGTGGGCCCAGAGATACCTCTCCGTCACACGGAGTGACAAATCCGATCTCGATTCGTGCCAACCCAGCAGACACTTTCGGAGATACATGTAATGCACCTTTATAGCCACCCGATTCGTTGTGACGTTTGGTACACCCAAAGCATTCCTACGGTATCCAGGAGTTGCACAATCTCATGGTCTAAGGAAATGATACTTGACATTTTAGAAAAGCTTTAGCATCTGAACTACACGATCTGTGCTAGGCTTAGGATTGGGTCTTGTCCATCACATCATTCTCCTAATGATGTGATCCGTTATCAATGACATCCAATGTCCATGGTCAGGAAACCGTAACCATCTATTGATTAACGAGCTAGTCAACTAGAGGCTTACTAGGGACATGGTGTTGTCTATATACCCACACATGTATCTGAGTTTCCTATCAATACAATTATAGCATGGATAATAAGCGATTATCATGAACAAGGAAATATAATAATAACTAATTTATTATTGCCTCTAGGGCATATTTCCAACAGGGCATCCATCACGGAGGGCTTCTACATCAACACCATAGCCTCTCGATGAAGTGTGAGTAGTTTACCTCGGACCTTCGGGTCCATAGTTATTAGCTAGATGGCTTTATCTCTCTTTTGGATCTCAATACAATGTTCTCCCCTCTCTTGTGGAGATCTATTCGATGTAATCTTCTTTTTGCGGTGTGTTTGTTGAGACCGATGAATTGTGGGTTTATGATCAAGTTTATCTATGAACAATATTTGAATCTTCTGAATTCTTTTATGTATGATTGGTTATCTTTGCAAGTCTCTTCGAATTATCAGTTTGGTTTGGCCTACTAGATTGATCTTTCTTGCAATGGGAGAAGTGCTTAGCTTTGGGTTCAATCTTGCGGTGTCCTTTCCCAGTGACAGTAGGGGCAGCAAGGCATGTATTGTATTGTTGCCATCAAGGATAACAAGATGGGGTTTTTATCATATTGCATGAATTTATCCCTCTACATCATGTCATCTTGCTTAAGGGTTACTCTGTTCTTATGAACTTAATACTCTAGATGCATGCTGAATAGCGGTCGTGGAGTAATAGTAGTAGATGCAGGCAGGAGTCGGTCTACTTGTCTAAGACGTGATTCCTATATACATGATCATACCTAGATATTCTCATAACTATGCTCAATTATGTCAATTGCTCAACAGTAATTTGTTCACCCACCGTAAAATACTTATGCTCTTGAGAGAAGCCACTAGTGAAACCTATGGCCCCCGGGTCTATCTTCATCATATTAATCTTCCAACACTTAGTTATTTCCGTTGCTTTTATTTTACTTTGCATCTTTATCATAAAAATACCAAAAATATTATCTTATCATATCTATCATATCTCACTCTCGTAAGTGACCATGTAGGGATTGACAACCCCTTATCGCGTTGGTTGCGAGGATTTATTTGTTTGTGTAGGTGCGAGGGACTCACGCATAGCCTCCTACTGGATTGATACCTTGGTTCTCAAAAACTGAGGGAAATACTTACGCTACTTTGTTGCATCACCCTTTCCTCTTCAAGGGAAAACCAACGCAGTGCTCAAGAGGTAGCAGGATCCATGGGCCTTTTACGGGCCGTAGGATCCATGGTTCTTTTACGGGCCGTAGGATCCATGGACTTTCTACGGGTCGTATGATCCATGGGCCTTCTACGGGCCGTAGGATCCATTGGTCTTCTACGGGTCGTAGGATCCATGGGCCTTCTACGGGGCGTATAATCATTTTGCCAAACATGGGCCGTACTATTCGTGGGCCATAACGGCTCGTTAATAGGCTGTATTTGACAATGCTATGAAAACAGCCCAACGGGTTAACGGGCCACAAACGGGCCCAATGTAACCACGGGTTGTATTTGGCCTAAGCGGAACATGCCGAGAACGGCCCGTATCTAACGAATTCTAGAAATGAGCCCAAGAATAAATGGGCCCTTAGAAGGCGAAAGTTAACATGGGCTGGAAACGGCCGACGGAATAATGGGCCGCTAATGGGTATAAACCGATACACTATTCATTGTGGGCCAGTTTCATCTCGGGCCTTTAATGGGCCGAGAGTTAAAAGGGCCTCATATGGGCCGAAAGACATCATGGGCCATACATGGGCCGGAAGTTACAACAGGCTGGAATCATATTGGACGGCCCAGATGAATCTACTGGGCTTAATTCCAATAGCCGTAATGGGCCGGTAGTAAGCGGGCCGTAAATGGGCTATATACGAACAGGCTGTTAACATGCTTTCCGTGGGCCGGCTCGTTACCTTTTGACCAAGTCAAACGGGTCGGCCTTTTCACCGGAATGGGCCTCTGTTGGGCCGTGCCACGTGTCCACGTATCATAGACGCCTCCTGTCCAATGAGTGGATGACATCTGTCCGAATGTTTAGCCGACACATGTTTCCTCCGGCCAATGAGAATTTTACACGTGGAAAATTCCCATTGGTCCGGGCTGTTAACGGGTTATCGGATCCAAAACCGGACTCGGTAGCTTAACGGCGTCCCTGTAACATCCCAAAATTCTAAATTTTGGAATGTTATATTAAATAAATATTTATGCTTGTTTGTTTGATAGTGGTGTGGTTGCTTGTGTGAAATTGAGTGAAATTTGAAACTTTCTGAAAGTTGAATGAGAGAGAATGAAATGACTTTCCCAAACTTCCACCTTGCATTTATGATCTCCATGAATTCAAATTCTTTTCATCACGAAACCCTCGAGAGAAGATGACATGACTTCTTCCATTTATTTAAATAACAAGGGGTGTTGAAAATATTTGAATTTCATTTGGAAATATTTTCTAATTCATAAACTTCATGCAACTCAATGATTTTCACGAGCGAGGATAAAATGACTTCTTCAAAACATATGAAATATGAGTTGGGAGTTTCAAAGGATCAAATTCGAAGTCCTTTTGGAATTTATTTTTCAATTTGGAGTTATTTGAGTTTTATTCAAATTATTTTTCCCCAAAATAAAATACATGGAAAATAGGGTAACATGATTCCCTACCTCAGAAAAATGGAGAAATAAATTTGAATTCATTTTGTTATTTTTAAAATGATTTTTGTTGGATTTTATTGGACCAAAAGCACTCTTTGCTTTATTTAAATTTATGTGTATTTTATTTGACTCTAGAATAAAGTTCATCTTGTAGGAAATGTTTTTCTGAAAATTTTGATATATTATATGCCTATATATTATTTTTATTTATTTTGCTTTCTTCTTATTTTGTTTTTCTGGAAAAAAATGTTTATATATAAAAAAAATCCACAGCGCCTTGGGCCAAAGGCCCAAGCCGCCACTTGCCACCGGCCGGCCACCATCAGCAGCGCGCACCAGGGAGCCAGGGAGCGCCGCTCCTTTTTCCTAATACTAGTAGGACTTTTGTCCTACTTCCGTTTATTCCGATTTGTTTCTAGATCTTTTCCCTTTTGTTTCCTAATCCTAGTCTATTTCTTGTCCCCTACCCCAAGCAAAGCCCTGCCCTCCCCACTATAAATACCCAAGCACCCCCCACCAACACAACAAACCAACACCTCTCCTCTCTCAGCAAAGAAGCAGCAGTGCAGCACCACCCGCCGCCGCCAAGTGCCGCCGCCGCGCCCTCGACCTCTCCTGAGGTTTATATGATCTCCTCTCCACCGTCCCGTGATCTCCTTTCCTCTAGGATCAACCGCAACATCGGATCCGATCTTCTTCCCCAACTCCGACGACTACTCCGGTGAGATCCACGAAATCCCGTAATTCATTTTTTCTTCAGAAAATAGCAATCTTAGAAAATTCATATCTTTTAGAGTTTTTAGTATTTTTGAGTGATTCCAATTGCTATGTGTCACAAATTTGCTGAAGTTTCTGTTAGTGTCTCTGGATTTCAAATTTGAGTAGTTTAAATTTGAATTTGATAAATTTTGTTCAGATTAGTATTTTGGCCATAACTTGAGTTTAAAAATAGGTTTTAATTAATTCTTTTTGCTTCTGGTCACTTATGATATTTTTAGCTGTAGGATTTAGTTTGGTAATTTTGGAGTATTTTAAATTAGATTTTAGTAAAAACAGTACTGTTTTTCTTATATAGTTGTTTTAGTTATGTAATTATTGTTTTTAATTATTTTTAGTTCATTCCTTTTGTAGATTTTCACTTGTTGTTATATGTTTATGTTTAGCTACAGTAGATAAATTTTGTAGCTATTTATTAGTGTTTAGCTACTGTTTTTGTAATTGCTTGTTTAGTTCATAGTGATAGTGGATAAAAATAGTTTTATTAGTTTTAAAAGTAATTCTTTTTCCACTTCAAGTTATATTGTTTTTGTTTCTGTTATTTGTGAACACATTAGTTGTTATGTTTATTTAGTATAGTTTATTAATGTTTTAATAAATGATTTGCTGTTATAGTTGTCTTAGTGTTTTGCTAGTTGCTATATTTGTTCTAGTATTCACTAGATGGTTATAGTAGTTTTATATTAGTTCTTTTTGTTAGTTAGTAAATTAGTAATTTATTTTCTGTTATTTTATTAGATTTATATTTTCTTTGCTGTAGAAAAAAAAATATTAGAATAATTTAGTAATGTTATGTTAAGATTTGTGTGAGTTGGTCACCAATAGTTTTTCCTTGAATTTTTCTTTCGAAGTTTTTCCTTTGGTTTTCGACTTGGTTTTCTTGTTGCTTTTATTTTGATTGAGTATTGTTATGATTGATAGAATTGATTGCTAGGATGGTTGCTTATATGATTGTCTGTTTAATATAGATTTTCAACGGAGTGACGATTAGTTCTACCAAGTCATTTTCTGACAGCGTTGTTATCTTCATCAAGTATTACGAGCAAGTTCACTTTGACCATGTTTTCATACCTATGTGTTTTATTGCATCTAGTGTCATCTTCGCAACAAACCCTCCAGTAGTGACATTGAATCCTTGTAGTTGAGTAGTATGCATGAGGTAGGAACCCATCACCCTGTTACCAAGCCCGGGACGTTATTTATTTTAATGCTATGCTATAGTAGACGGGGTTGGTATGAGTGCTTCGAGTGGTGTGAAGAAGGAGGACTCTACATCAATGAAGACAACTCCATGATGGCTTCTGCAAGGACTGCATTTTCAAGGCCTCAAGACTTCAAGACTCGAGACAAGAATTCAATACACACTACTGGGTGAAGGATGGTTGACGGGCACCTGGAGAAACCAGTGGTTGGCGGGATGCATGGAGAAGCGCCATGACATCTTGCGGAAAGCTTCACCCAGACTCAAAGAGACGGAAGAATACTTCATGCCCGAAGCTTACTGTGCAACCGCAAGTCACTATGGGCTCTGGCTTGGTTGACCTTAGTTGTGACTCTGGCTGGGGCGGTGCTAGCAGATGTAGAACTACGGTAGGATTGGATGAGCACCGGACGGTGGTCGAGGAACTCTTGGAAGACCATGTTTGGTCATCTTGTTCTCAAACACCACGAAGTGCGAGAGCGTAAAGAGGATCGAATCTTGCGGGTAAAGTGTACAAACCTCTGCAGAGGGTTTAAACCTAATCGATTAGCCGTGTCCCGATTACGGACAATTTGAGCATCTGGACTGGATCTATCTCGGAACTCTCAACACCGGATGATAACTTAATTGTGGGCAACTTATGATGAATTTGGGCTATGAGACATCGGTTGGCGGAACCATGTCATGATATAAAAATCTATAGTACAGACTTCATTTATTCCTTTGATGTAGGGAAAATAAAACCAGCTTTTACATAAACAAAACTCGAATCTGAGCCACAAAGCCATACTGCATATAGTATAGTTTATCATCTGTTTTCTCTTATTGTGATCTTGCGGTACATTCAATGTATTGACCTACTGAGGATGCAACGTATCATGTTGCAGGATTTTCTCGATGAGTAAGAGTTACGATACAGGGTTACGGTCTACACTCAACCTGCCGATGGCGTTGATGGGACTCCACACCCGACTATTTGTTTCATTGTGACTTATGAGGTATATATCAGTTTACGTTAATTATACATGTGATTGCACTTTGATATATACATTGATGTCTTGTGTGTGCCAAAGATCTTGATCCGAGGATGGCACAGATACGCAGAGGCTTGACCGTCTCGAGGTCGGTCGCTCTGAACATGGTATCGAGCACATGTTGATCAGAGGACGTGACCTAGAAACCGGAAAGCCCCTAGGACCGAAAATCTCTAAAACTTTATTTTCAAAAAGACTCTTACTTCTCATCTCTTGATTTTATCAAATAGACACTCTCACCTCAAATAGTTAGAATATACCCTTTTCCTTTTGATCACATGAAGAATCAACTAAAGCCGCTCCAAGAAGGACAAGATATCGGATAACTAATGGCCTCTTGAGTAAAGAGGATTTGACCATGCATTAGAAGAGTTGAAGCTGCAACAATTGAAGACTCAAGACTAGAAGAATTTGAAGAATCTGAAGAATTATTTGACCTTTGAAGACCAAACCCTGTTACACACTTACGTTAGATGCGACGATTTGTGAGCTGTCATTTGTTTGATGTTTTCCGACAGTCACCAAGTAAAACTTGTTTCTTCAAAACTATTGTTTGTATTGTGTGTATATCCTCCCCACCTCTCTCATATCTCATCCCAAAACTTTTGGACCCGTAGATGATGAATGAAGTTGGACTGATATTCTCGGATCAAGACTCAGCCGGAGGCAGAGCTATGGATTGAGAACATGGAGAATCACTTGAGGAACAATTTGGTTTCAAGGAAGAATGAAGTATCTTCGCTCTTGAGACTTTGAAGGAAGTGCTACAACATGGTGGCAGATGCATCAAGCTATACAGGGATGGAATGGAGCAAAGACTTGGGAAGAATTCAAGAGGACTCTGAAAAGATCTCGTCTTATCCGGAAGCACTACGATAACCGAAGAAGAAACCTTGTGCCTGCAAGATTTGCGGAGAAATAGGACACACCCAGGAGGAACACAAGGATGGATGCCCTCATTGTGAGGAGAAACACCCAGTTGAGGAATGCCCAACTAGTCAGGTGACTTGTTTCTTGTGTGAAGGAACCACCCACTACCCGACTCAGTGTTACATTTACCCCATGGTGCAACAAACTATTCAGGAGCAGGAAGAAGGAATGAAAGAAGCCCTCCGAGAAGTTATGAAAGAACCAGTGATGAAGGAATGTGTTGAAGACCTTGATGGAGAAGGCCTCAACAGATTTTACTCTAATGCACGCTATTCATGTGGAGAAGAAGGACATTTTTCACAAGATTGCACCAAGGAAAGAAAAGAGTATCCGGGATACTTCCGACGGAAGCAATAGAGTTTGATCCACAGGGAATAGAAGGTTTGATCGAGAACGAAGAAACCCGTGAAGAGAAAACAAAGACACCCTCGAACAACCCAATTTCGCAAATAGGGACAAGAGTCATATTACCTGTTTTGAATGTAAGGACGTCGGGCATTATGCCAATCATTGTCTCGAAAGGAAGCAAGGAACTCAAGGAGCAGGCACCATCTCCAAGAAGCCCAAAGACTTATCGAAAGTCATTTGTTTTCGCTGCAAGGAAGCAGGACATTATGCTACTAAATGTTCCGACAAGAGGAAAGCTGGAGCTGAGTAGTTGGAATTTCGATATTGGTAATAAGTGTAGTAGGAAGCAATTGTTTCCATAAGGATATGGAGTTGAATTTATGTAATGAAAGTCTCGGATATTGTAATGAATTCATGAAATCAATAAAGTTAATGTGTCATAATTTAAATGACGTGGATTGTTTTTTTTGATTTGTTACTCGTGAACAAAGATTTTGACCATTTTCGAGGATATGAGAAATATGGTCTATGGATGGATTTGTGAATTTCATTTTAGGGTGATAGTACCCTATGAAGAACACTAGACCAATGGAAATGGAAATGTGTCCCACAGGTTGGAGTTTGGAAAAAATGAGTTGGAGTTTTATCTTTGATATGATGGTATGAAGAAATGAAATGTTATTGGATTTAAAGTGGTGTAATGGAGCAATTGTAACTCCAAGGATGAGTGAAATTTGTACAAGTGTTGAAGTGGGCTCATAACCCACAGGCCCAGGAATTAATAAGGGTCAAGTACCCTTTGGAAGAAGAAATTTTGGAAGAAGCTGTGATTTAAATCAAGAAGCGTTTCATAGGAGATTACGCAAAAACCTAAGAGTGTGAAGAACGTTAGATGTCTTGTTCAGCTTGCAGAAAACCATGGATTTATTCGAACTCAGTTCGTCAACAAGAGAAATTCCGCAATGCTTGTGAGTATGCCCAAGTGTTAGAATACGTGATTCGATGTCAGCATATGTAGTAATGGTTCGAGTACGGGATGGATTGGCCCCCATACCGGAGACTTCTATCATGAACTATCATATGTTGATGGAAAATCAGAGAGCCTTGAAAACCTTAGAAGAGTGTCGACACGTCAAGCCATAAAACCATAGAATGGTAGGACGATGGAACCCTTTACAGGCAACCGTTGCCAATCGTATGTTATACGGTGAGATTTAAACTAGGCCCATTTCCTGCAGGAGAAACCATTAATTGTCGACCACCATGAGATTTTCGATAGTTGTTTAGTATTGGCGACAGACCCGTCAGAGATGAAGACCCAGCCCCGGAATAACCTTACCAAGAGGAAAAAGGACAAAAGAATTGAGGAAAAGGTTATGCCACCACCGGAAGAGCCCAGAGAAGGAATTATCCTTACGATTTGAGAAGACCGACACTGTCAACGGTAAGGATGGAGTATATAAGTTTTGATGGAACCATAACCATGCCTCTAAGTGTGGTAGCACACTAGACCATACAGATCAATGGATTTGCTGGAAGACCCCCAAACCCTAACCTTTTCTTGCTGCCTCTTCGAATCTCGAGGACGAGATTCATTTTGAGTGTGGTAGATTTGTAACATCCCAAAATTCTAAATTTTGGAATGTTATATTAAATAAATATTTATGCTTGTTTGTTTGATAGTGGTGTGGTTGCTTGTGTGAAATTGAGTGAAATTTGAAACTTTCTGAAAGTTGAATGAGAGAGAATGAAATGACTTTCCCAAACTTCCACCTTGCATTTATGATCTCCATGAATTCAAATTCTTTTCATCACGAAACCCTCGAGAGAAGATGACATGACTTCTTCCATTTATTTAAATAACAAGGGTGTTGAAAATATTTGAATTTCATTTGGAAATATTTTCTAATTCATAAACTTCATGCAACTCAATGATTTTCACGAGCGAGGATAAAATGACTTCTTCAAAACATATGAAATATGAGTTGGGAGTTTCGAAGGATCAAATTCGAAGTCCTTTTGGAATTTATTTTTCAATTTGGAGTTATTTGAGTTTTATTCAAATTATTTTTCTCCAAAATAAAATACATGGAAAATAGGGTAACATGATTCCTACCTCGTAAAAATGGAGAGAAATAAATTTGAATTCATTTTGTTATTTTTAAAATGATTTTTGTTGGATTTTATTGGACCAAAAGCACTCTTTTCTTTATTTAAATTTATGTGTATTTTATTTGACTCTAGAATAAAGTTCATCTTGTAGGAAATGTTTTTCTGAAAATTTTGATATATTATATGCCTATATATTATTTTTATTTATTTTGCTTTCTTCTTATTTTGTTTTTCTGGAAAAAAATGTTTATATATAAAAAAAAATCCGCAGCGCCTTGGGCCAAAGGCCCAAGCCGCCACTGCCACCGGGCCGGCCACCATCAGCGTGCGCACTAGGGAGCCAGGGCGCGCTCCTTTTTCCTAATACTAGTAGGACTTTTGTCCTACTTCCGCTTATTCGATTTGTTTCTAGATCTTTTCCTTTTGTTTCCTAATCCTAGTCTATTTCTTGTCCCTACCCCAAGCAAAGCCCTGCCCTCCCCACTATAAATACCCAAGCACCCCCTCCAACACATCAAACCAACACCTCTCCTCTCTGCAGCAGCAAAGAAGTCACGCTTTCACCACCGCCGCCAAGTGCCGCCTTGCGCCTCGACCTCTCCTGAGGTTTATATGATCTCCTCTCCACCGTCCGTGATCTCCTTTCCTCTAGGATCAACCGCAACATCGGATCCGATCTTCTTCCCCAACTCAAGCGACTACTCCGGTGAGATCCACGAAATCCCGTAATTCATTTTTTCTTCAGAAAATAGCAATCTTAGAAAATTCATATCTTTTAGAGTTTTTAGTATTTTTGAGTGATTCCAATTGCTATGTGTCACAAATTTGCTGAAGTTTCTGTTAGTGTCTCTGGATTTCAAATTTGAGTAGTTTAAATTTGAATTTGATAAATTTTGTTCAGATTAGTATTTTGGCCATAACTTGAGTTTAAAAATAGGTTTTAATTAATTCTTTTTGCTTCTGGTCACTTATGATATTTTTTAGCTGTAGGATTTAGTTTGGTAATTTTGGAGTATTTTAAATTAGATTTTAGTAAAAACAGTACTGTTTTTCTTATATAGTTGTTTTAGTTATGTAATTATTGTTTTAAATTATTTTAGTTCATTCCTTTTGTAGATTTTCACTTGTTGTTATATGTTTATGTTTAGCTACAGTAGATAAATTTTTGTAGCTATTTATTAGTGTTTAGCTACTGTTTTTGTAATTGCTTGTTTAGTTCATAGTGATAGTGGATAAAAATAGTTTTATTAGTTTTAAAAGTAATTCTTTTTCCACTTCAAGTTATATTGTTTTTGTTTCTGTTATTTGTGAACACATTAGTTGTTATGTTTATTTAGTATAGTTTATTAATGTTTTAATAAATGATTTGCTGTTATAGTTGTCTTAGTGTTTTGCTAGTTGCTATATTTGTTCTAGTATTCACTAGATGGTTATAGTAGTTTTATATTAGTTCTTTTTGTTAGTTAGTAAATTAGTAATTTATTTTCTGTTATTTTATTAGATTTATATTTTCTTTGCTGTAGAAAAAAATATTAGAATAATTTAGTAATGTTATGTTAAGATTTGTGTGAGTTGGTCACCAATAGTTTTTCCTTGAATTTTTCTTTGAAGTTTTTCCTTTGGTTTTCGACTTGGTTTTCTTGTTGCTTTTATTTTGATTGAGTATTGTTATGATTGATAGAATTGATTGCTAGGATGGTTGCTTATATGATTGTCATTTAATATAGATTTTCAACAGAGTGACGATTAGTTCTACCAAGTCATTTTCTGACAGCGTTGTTATCTTCATCAAGTATTACCAGGCAAGTTCACTTTGACCATGTTTTTCATACCTATGTGTTTTATTGCATCTAGTGTCATCTTCGCAACAAACCCTCCAGTAGTGACATTGAATCCTTGTAGTTGAGTAGTATGCATGAGGTAGGAACCCATCACCCTGTTACCAAGCCCGGGACGTTATTTATTTTAATGCTATGCTATAGTAGACGGGGTTGGTATGAGTGCTCGAGAGTGGTGTGAAGAAGGAGGACTCTACGTCAATGACGACAACTCCATGATGGCATCTGCAAGGACTGCATTTTCAAGGCCTCAAGACTTCAAGACTCGAGACAAGAATTCAATACACACTCTTTGGGTGAAGGATGGTTGACGGGCACCTGGAGAAACCAGTGGTTGGCGGGATGCATGGAGAAGCGCCATGACATCTTGCGGAAAGCTTCACCCAGACTCAAAGAGACGAAAGAATACTTCATGCCCGAAGCTTACGTGCAACCGCAAGTCACTATGGGCTCTGGCTTGGTTGACCTTAGTTGTGACTTTGGCTGGGACGGTGCTAGCAGATGTAGAACTACGGTAGGATTGGATGAGCACGGACGGTGGTCGAGGAACTCTTGGAAGACCATGTTTGGTCATCTTGTTCTCAAACACCACGAAGTGCGAGAACGTAAAAGAGGGATCGAATCTTGCGGGTAAAGTGTACAAACCTCTGCAGAGGTTTAAACCTAATCGATTAGCCGTGTCCCGATTACGGACAATTTGAGCATCTGGACTGGATCTATCTCGGAACTCTCAACACCGGATGATAACTTAATTGTGGGCAACTTATGATGAATTTGGGCTATGAGACATCGGTTGGCGGAACCATGTCATGATATAAAACTCTATAGTACAGACTTCATTTATTCCTTTGATGTAGGGAAAATAAAACCAGCTTTTACATAAACAAAACTCGAGATACTGAGCCACAAAGCCATACCGCATATAGTATAGTTTATCATCTGTTTTCTCTTATTGTGATTTTGCGGTACATTCAATGTCTTGACCTCTGAGGCTGCAACGTATCATGTTGCAGGATTTTCTTGACGAGTAAGAGTTACGATACGTGGTTACGGTCTACACTCAACCTGCCGATGGCGTTGATGGGACTCCACACCCGACTATTTGTTTCCGCTGTGACTTATGAGGTATATATCAGTTTTACGTTAATTATACATGTGATTGCACTTTGATATATACATTGATGTACTGTGTGTGCCAGCATACTGATCCAGGGATGGCACAGATACACAGAGGCTTGACCGTCTGAGGTCGGGTCGCTACAGTCCCGTTATGGTGGATGCCACGTGTCGTTCACCTTGACAAAAGCACTTCTATGACGTGCAATTTATCGTCATGGAAGTGGACATTTCCGAGATGATAATTTTGGTAATGTCATGGAACACTTCGACGACAGCACAGGTATGACTATCTTGATTCTGTCAGAAATTTGTCATGGATGTACATGCATGACAGAAAACGTGACCTACTGTGACAAACATGTATCATCACAGAAGTGTCTTTTTTTGTAGTGTAGCATGACTCTAATATCACCATCTTTATATCTCAAAACTATTGCAAGGAATCAAACATATCATATTTAGTGATCTGCAAGTTTTATGTAGGATTTTATGACTAATCATGTGAATGACCAATTCCTGTCAACTCTCTAAATAGATATAAGTGAAGCAAGAGAGTTTAATTATTTCTACAAAAGATATGCCCATTCTCTAACAAATATAAGTGAAGCAAAAGAGCATTCTACAAATGGCGGTTTTCTATGTGTAGGGAAACAGGCAATCCAAACTTCAAAAGATATAAGTGAAGCACATGAAGCATTCTATAAAGCCATACTCAAAAGATATAAGTGAAATGCAAAGAGCATTCTATAAATCAACCATGGACTATCTCATACCAGCATGGTGCATAAATGAAAAAGGGAAAAACTAAATGCAAAAGACGCTCCAAGATTTGCACATATCACATGAACGAAGCGAAACCTAAAACATACCGATACTTGTTGAAGAAAGATGGGATGCCTT